>JBBHKE010003476.1:39796-64607 GCA_037447655.1 Zygnema cylindricum
CCCCCTTCTTCTGCATCATTTGCTGAAGTTCTTTCTATTCATTTATTGGTTGAGTGTTTCTACAGAGTGGGTCTACTTGGAGTCTGTATGAATCTCCCGTATTTGTGGGGTCTTTCATCGGCCACCTAGTGACGATATTTACTTCTTTACCGGAGGTAGTACCTTCGGTTATGTACCCTCACCCATCTAACAGGTGGCCTGTCTTTTTTGGCTAGCCTACATAACCCAAAAATTTGAAGATATTAACAGAAGGAAATTTCACTACAGGTGCAAAGGTTTTTTCGTAGTCTATCCCCTTTTTGTGAGTATACCCCTTTGCAACTAACCTAGCTTTGTACCTTTCAATGGTATTATCCGGGTTTAATTTAAGTTTAAAAACCCAATACATCCGATCGGTTTTTTCTGTCCGGTGGACAATCTACCCACTCCCATGTATTGGCTTCCATGATGGAGGCCATTTCTTCATTTATAGCAGTGATCCACCGGCTACTTTCTGGGGTGTTTATGCCCTCTAAGTATGTCTGAGGTTCATCTGGGTGAGACATCTTTGTGAGTTGGTTATTTACTTATCTTTCTTGAAGTCGTTTACTACGTCTTCTTCCCCCTTCAAAATCGGACTCCGGTATGGAAGGCATCCTTGGGTTTCGTTTAGGAAGATTTTCAACTTCCCTATCTTCCAATTCCGATGTCTCATCAAGTTCCTCATTGGTTTCCACTTCGTATTGTGGCGTTGCCTCGGATGTTGTCTTTTCCTCCTCCTTTGGTAAATGTGCAGATTTTTCTTTTTCTCCATCTTCCTTCTCTTCAAAGTCAAAGTCAGAAAACTGATCCGTTTCAAATCTAATTTTGACTTCCTTATTATATTTGAATGGATCAATGTACTTCTTTTCATTCATCACCACTACAAAATTATGATGATTTTTAGTTATCATACTACAAGATTTTGGTTTTTTATTAACTTCCATTTAGTCTTATCGTAACCCAAACTTTAGACTTGACTTTCGAACACTCTTAAACGAGACATATCAGGTTGTTTTCCTGTCCCCCTCTCATACGGAGTTTCCTCCTTATTTGTTGAAGTAAGGACTTTTGATGAAATTAACATAGTTCATAGACCCAGCCCAAAATTGCAA
Organism: Zygnema cylindricum; assembly: GCA_037447655.1. NCBI lineage: Eukaryota > Viridiplantae > Streptophyta > Zygnematophyceae > Zygnematales > Zygnemataceae > Zygnema > Zygnema cylindricum. The sequence continues at coordinate 40,930 of JBBHKE010003476.1, forward strand.
CTCTATTACTTATCAGCTAACATACTTCTGGACATATCTCCTAAAGTTCTATTCACTCTTTCTACTACTCCATTTTGTTCCGGATTTTAGGGAACAATTTTCTCATGATGAATTCCTTCTTCTTTAAGATATTATTCAAATTCCCTTCAGGTGTATTCTTTCCCATTATCACTTCTTCTCTCTTTTATTGAGGTTTCATGTAGATTTCACTCCATACTTTAAACTCTTTGAAACATCTTAATACCTCTGACGTATTTCTGATAAAGTATACCTTAGTGTATCTAGACCAATCATTAGTGATGGTTAACATCCATCTCTTCCCCCCATGTGAAACATACCTAGCTGGTCCCAAAACATCAGTGTGAATTAGATCCAATACTTTCTCTCTCCTAAATGTGGTTGCCTTTGGAAATGGAAGTCTATGAATCTTCCCTTGGGCACATCCATTACAATCATCAAAGGACTCATCATCCTCAAAAGTAATACCCTCCACTATTAATTTTTTCTTCATTTTCTTTAATCTATCTAGATGCACATACCCCAACCTTTTGTGCCAAAGCATCATCTCACTTGTACACGAGTAGAGAAAACTCTTTTCATTGCAAAGAACAATTCTGAACATCCCTTGACTGCCTTTCTCAACTATGAATAAACCTCATTATCAAAGCTTGTTGTGAGGATTCCTTTCCTAGTTCCTGTTTCAAACTCCATTTCATCTAGGATAGCTGTTGAGATAAGGTTTTTCTACGATCTGGAATGTAAAGAACGTCTGATAGTGTTACAATTGAGGCCTTTCCATCAACTAAAACCTTCAAGTCAACAGTTCCAACAAGACTTGTGGTTTGAACTCTACCATCTTCGTACTTTATTTCAACTGTTGGGATCTTTCTTAGTTTAGTGAACCACCTCTTATCTTTGCACATATGCATTGAGGCCCCTGAGTCTATGATCCACTCATCCTCGGGTGGATCCCTCTTACCTCCGAAAGCACACTTTTGTCTCCGTGGAATGTCGACATGCTTTTCAGTGGTTTTTGGATTAAGAAGAAGCTCCTCAAGCTCCGCTTCCTGTTCGATTTCTTCGTCCTCTTCCTCATCATGAACTTGAGTCAGGAAAGCCTTTTTCTTTCCTCCATCCTTTGAGGTTGCTTGTCCATCTTTCAGTCGAAGATCTACAGGTTTGACATAATCTGCCATATAGTGTCCCGGTTTCTTACAGAAGTGACATAATCCTCCTCGAGAAGTTCCTCTCCCCTGTCTATCAAATATGCCACCTCTTTGTCCTCTTCCACCAAAGTTTCGATAGGGATCTTTCCCTCTCTTTGTTGATATTTGTGTATTTTCTAGGTCTATTATAAGGATAGCAAAAGGCAGAGGCAGTCTGCCTCTAACTCCCCTCTCCATGCCCCCACACTTGTTGTAGTCACTGAAGGCTAGATAGGGAGTTAGAACTATGGCTGCCTATACCTTCTAGTAAGACATGAGTAGAAATTGGTAGACTTACTAAAAAGGGTATTTTGGCAGACGCAGGATTCGATCCTGTTACCCAACGCCCAATAGTCTTTAGCTTTATCCAACAGTGTATAACCAATGTTAAACTATATAGGATTCGTTAAGTATTTAAATGTGTCATTTGCGGTATGTGTCATTTAACAAATTACGGGACAAACTATACATGGAAAGGGATTAGACCGCACGAAATTCAGACCGCACGGAATTAACGAAATGACATTTCATTTCAACGGTCCGGATGGAATATATGATCTGAATCGACGGTCGTGGCGTGAGCCGGGATTCCGGAGTGGGGGACGTGGCGTTTTCGGGCACCGCCACCTCGGATGACACGTGGCAAGTTCCTGCGGAATTGCGGGATTTCCGGAACGCAAGATGACAAATCCGGATGTGACAGATGTTACAGTATTGGCGCTGTCGTACATTGGTAGTACAGAAAGTACTCCGGGACATGTACTTTCGTGTACGGTAAAGACATGATTGGTCCATACTTCAACTAGTTCCATATTGACGCAAATTTCAACGGTCAACGCGGAACGACGACCGTTGAAATTCAACGGTCAACAGAAATCATTTCGGCAAGTCAAAATGACACGCGGCATCATCTTATAGGATTCCCGGAGAAGAAAAATGACAGAACGACAACGACCTATTCGCCACGTGGCACACCAAGAATGGTGCCGAATATTTCCGTTCATAAAGTACGACGGCTGCCGTACTTTCTTTGTACATTATGTAGTGTGCTGTAATTTGATTGGTCTAGAGGGGTTGTGAGTAGGTTTTAGGACTTAGAATATTTTTGGTAGGTAGACACCTCTCCCAGAGAGCATCTTGTATAAAAGGCAAACTTTGGCCAGCCATAATTATCAATCTACTTGACCATTTTCAGTGATTCTTTTTGCAGCGGACTCAGGGGAGTCTAGGCTACACAGGGGTGTAGTTGGTCAGAGTGTTTGACTGCCAAAGTGGCTGCATTTCTAAGGGAAAGTCAAAGTGGGGAATGTTATCCAAAACTCATATTCTAACTTCGCATTCTGTGGTGGAACTGAGCACACAGAAAGTCTTATTTCACAGGGGTGAAGCTTTAATGAGGTTCTGATTGTCAAGGGGTCAATCATTTGGGTTTATATAAACTTGGAATCGGCACTATCTAGATTAGCTTCCTTAAGACCTGCGAATTCTGTGTGGCAATGGAGCCCATAGAATTTCACTCTTCTCATCACGCTTCCGCCAATCAGCTCCTGCAGACAATGCTTTAACACTTGGACTCCCTCTCCTAAGCTCTATGGTGCTTTCTTTCACTAAAATCATTCCCACTGTGTCATCCCAATTCCAATTGCTATCTCCTATGTCCTGCAATCGGTTAATGAAATTCTCATACTCTTCATGTAGTTTCATCATTAATGTGTTTACTCTTTGACTCTCGGACCATGAGTTACCTGCACTCTCTAACTCTCCAAATAATGCTCCTAAATCATTGCAATAATTATTCTGACTTCCTCCTTTATAAGTATAAGATGCAATCTCATTTTCGGCCAACTGTTGTTGCTGCAATGATCCACTCTTATATTTGTTAACTAGTGATATCCAAATCTGAGATGAAGATTTGACATGCATAAGGGGAATGGCAACGCCCTTTGCTACACTTTTAAGAATTAAGAGCTTAGCAACCTTGTCTTTGTAGTTCCACTTTTCATACTCTAATCTGTCGGTCTGAACCCTTGTCAACGTTGCTGGTGGTGCTGTTGCCAGTATCGCATTCGACAATGGTGTCAGTTGAGTTGCAACTCCTCCCTTTTATCCTTCCATGACAATCTCCTCTCCTTCCTCATCTTCATCCTCAGTGATGGTGGCAGCTGTTCTGGCTACTGTAGTGACGGAGGTGCCATAAAAACGTGTCCCTCCAAACCCAGGTGGAGGTGGGCATCCAATTTGTCCAGACAATATGCCCCATAGATACTTCTCAAATAGTTCTCCCTCCATAATCATTTCCCAATACAAAAATTCTGATCCATCAAATATGGGCACCCTAGAGGGTGGGCCCATAACTTGTAATTATGTTGTCTCCCTTGACCCACGGAATGAGCAGCCTATGTAAAGCCTCTAGGATAATATTTTCCCCTTCCACTTTCCCACTGAATAAGCGCCGCCCAGGCACAAAAATATTCTGACCACCCTCACCCCTGTGAGCACAAGACTCCCTTGAGTCAAACGCAAAAAGAATCACTGAATTTGCTCCATTGAGCAATAAGTTATGGTTGGTCAAAGATGACCTTTATAGTTACTAGTTACAAGCTCTGTTTGAGAGAGGTCCCTAAATATCACTAAGTCTTGGTTTGCCTACTCACGACTACCTACTGCTAAACCCTAGTCCAATAAGAGCACTATATAGTACAAGAAGGTACAATGTGCGATGTACTTATTGTACGACCATTGTACGACAAGGTCTATTAGGTGACACCTGTCAAATCGGGAGCCATGGTTCCTCCTCCCATCTTCTCCGGTATCAAATAATGTGGCGCCACGTGGCACCACGTGACGCTATCTCTGTATGCCGCCAAAAGCTCACTTCGCGTGGCGGCTATAATGCCGGCCGTTCGATCAAATCATATTTTACATGGTTCAGATTCACGTGCATGCATGAATTGTTCCTCTTCGTTAGTCTGGTGTTAATTAGCTGTTGCGTTAATATTTATATATCTTTGAAACCAGTTAGTGTATCTTTTCGATGACGCCTTAGTGGGCAAGACGTACGACTACATTGTGGACCGCATACCCAGGTTCAAATCTGGACGTAGGCACCATTTTGGTAAAATATCCTCTACTTCTAAATGTGCCACTTTCTAAATATCGCGGCAGCCATGGCGTGCCTTTGATCCTCACTCTCTCTCTCTTTAAAGTGGAAATAAATTAGAGAAGTTAACTATTAATTACCTCTTTTCAACAATATTAAATACGTTGCATTTTTCTCAATTGCTTGCTCGCTTGCGTCTTTGATTGAAGTTGGGGATGGTGCGAGGCTGTAAGACACACCAAACTTTTCAGTACTATGTTTGTCACTTCAACAATTATCGCTTGCTTTACGTTTATGTTGAGGTTTAACTTGGCCATTGGCTTTAGCGAGCTTGTTTTGCTTATTAAACAAAACCGTTGATTCCAAAAGGATTTTTCTCTCTCATGGCTCATATGCTAGGATTTTGGTGCGTGATGCTGTAATCGTTAGTTCGGAGGCGTATAACAATCTTAAACATTAAGTTCAGGTCCTCTCGGAACATGGTGGGCATGATACTTTGTGGCATTCTATTTGAGTGTAGAGGCCCAAGACGTTACGAGCGTGGTGGCCAAAAGATGCAACAACTTTGAAGGCAAGAAATTACAACCATCGAGACCTATTGAATCAGTTTGTCCCATTCGTTGTAATCTTTGGACAAGTCGTTTAACGAGTTCTTTCACGATTACGTAGGAAAATATGTCGAATCTGCATGTTTATGATGTTCTCCACCAAGCCTTTTAATTACCTTTTACCGTCAACGTGTATTATTTGCCCTTCAACAAGCTCAAGCAAAGGTCCTCCGAAGAAGCACAATGGTTAAGGAAAGGGGGGCCATTTTCAGATCTCCCACCAAGAGATCAAGTCCACATCCACGACCTTTTGTTTTTGTGGACCTTATTTTGTCAAGGTAGTAAATATTAGTGTAGTGTAGATTTTTCTCTTTGTGGGTAGACCTCCAATAGTTAACTAAGTATATTATTGTTCTAGTTTGTGTTGGCAAATATTTGTTTTAGTTACCAATGGAGGTCACAGAATTACACTATAATGCGGACCGTCCGATCAAAACATATTTTACACGGTTCAGATTCGCGTACATGCATGAATTGTTCCTCTTCGTTAGTTTGGTGTTAATTAGTCGTTGCGTTAATGTTTATATATTTTTGAAACCAGTCACGTGTATCGTTTTGATAACGCCTTAGCGGATAAGACGTATGTGTTGTTCTACAACCACCGTTGCATGAGGAGGACCTGCAGTAGTAGTGGAAGTATACGTGAAAAACAACTGAAACTATGAAAGTACCTTCTCAACAGCGAACTTTGAACTGACACAAAATATGACTTAAATAGCCAATATGCCTCAAAATTTCTACAGTAATAAACAATACAGTAAACCGACAATCCAAGAATTGCAGCCAAAATGACCAAGTAAACCATAAGATAGGATGTATGGAAGTTTCCCAAAAAACTGCCCTTAGAAAGTCATATTCCCAATACTGGATACTACAAAATTGGCTAAGTCCTAAGTTATATACTCACAATGTGTATCTAATGATCTATACTAATTTGGGTAACCGTTACTACGTTTATCATCTTGACTAACGATAAAGCATCCTACTTGTACGTCACTGTAGCTCAAAACCCTAATTATTACTTTCTAAAAACCTGGTTAATAGAACACTATTTTTTATTTCACTAAACTACAAAATAATGTTATTCATATATTCAACCGTACACAAAACATTCCAACCGTACACAAAACGTTCCAACCGTACACAAAACCTTCCAACCGTACACAAAACGTTCCAAATGCTTAGTCAGCGATAGTCGCTAAAGTCCAGTCAAATGTGGTCGTGTAGGACGAAGCACCTGAGTGCTTCGTCACTTGTGGTCCCACGCGAATCACGCTTGTGGTCCCTCGTGAATCATGTTTGTGGTCCCAGGTGAATCGCGTCTGCTGGAACAAATTCAATCGACGATGGTACCGTCAAACTATACCATTTATTTCCGAAATACTCGTTTCAGATTCCGTTCGTCCGATCCTGTGAATCAAATCGTCAACTGCGTGACGCGTGTGGCTGACTGTCAGCGCCACTCCGAAAAACCTGCATACGTTTTTTTTGCCGACACGTGTCCATGTAAAAGTACAATACACTCTACTGTACTTTTTGCTACTGTAACGCTAACTAAGTTAAGTATTACATTAGACTACTTAGAAAAACATTCTAAGTTAATTTTACCCCTATTTACTGAAAATAAAGATTTATAAATTACAACAGTATGACTACATAGTGGTGCGCAGACCCAGGTTCAAATCAGGATACCTAAACCATTTTGGTAAAATATCCCCTACTTCTAAATCTGCCACTTTCTAAATATCGCGGCAGCCATGACGTGCCTTTGATCCTCACTCTCTCTCTTTAAAGTGGAAATAAATAAAAGAAGTGAACTATTAATTACCTCTTTTCAACAGTTCTGTTAAGGCGGTCCACCTTCTAAATAATCGTACTTATTAGATTGACGGGTGCGAATTTTGTGTATGTAAAGAAAATAAGCGACGATGTGTTTGTAAAATGCTAGATTATCACCGTACCGAAATAGATAAAATAACTTTGGTTTATATTTTTTTATATGATTCTCTACGCAAACAAATGAACAATATAGAATCAGCAACATTGTACAAACCATAGTTCAAAAGTAGGCGTTTTTATGGTAGGCCTTTGGTCGGCGCCTTTATCGTAAGTTGTGTTATGGGCTTTTCATGTGATCTTCTTAGATCGCTCCTTTGATCGGCGACCGTCTGATCGTCCAAATCTGACGGTGTAAATAAAAAATTTGGTCCGAATGTTTTTATTGGTCCAAATAGGTCCGAATACAATACGGGTCTTAAGGTCATATTGTATGTTTTGGATACAATGGGCATATTGTATGGGCCTACTTTCACCTACTTTTGGACTATGGTAGAAACTACAAGTACTGTAGTGTTGCATATTGGCAAGGTTTTGTCGATAATCGATATGTACCTTTTTGCTGGCTTGCCGTTTTCCAATATATCGGCATGATATATTGACACTGGTTTTATTGCCGATAAAACACCGAAAATATCAGTTTTTTATCGCAATGACACATGTACCGATAATTATCGCCGATAATTGTACGGTTTTTATCGTAGAATTGTACGGTTTATTCCGTCGTACTGAACCGTCGTTATTCCGTTACACAGTACGGAACATATTGTTACACATGGTATGCCACGTTATATAAAGTGAAAAATATAATACAGTATATTAAGAAGTACTATTATATAACGTACTAAGTTTTTTCCACTTATCGCCGATAAGGAATTTGTTGGTCTCTGAGCGATATATCGGAATCCCTGACCGTTCGATAGCCGATAACTATCGGTATTGGTGTTATCGTGATAAATTTATTGCCGATACACAACAATAGTATAAACATTTACAATCCTCATGAAAAAATACACAACCCATCGTTTTTAGTGTTACACCGCCCATCGTTATTAGAGTTAACAAAACTAATTTGGTCGCGACTTTTTTGGCTATGAATCATAAAATACTGTTAACAACACTATTTAAGAAAGTTGACTAAAGCTTGCCGCATCTCTTTGCTTTAAGATAAAATTGTAATTTATCATAAATAAAATATAAAAGCTAATAACGATGGGCAATGTACTTTTAACGCAACCTTTTTTGGCCCAACATCATATATTACAATAGTGTTTTCAACATTAAGAAGAAGATTTTATTTTAAAATAAGAGATAGTTAAACAATTAAAACATGATCGCAACAAAAAAAAATGATAACCAGTAAAAGTAAAAGACGAAAATCCCTAAGGACTAAAAACTAGTGTTGCGTATCGGCAAGGTTTTGTCAATAATCGATATGTACATTTTTTTGGCTTGCCGATAATTGATATATTGGCACGATATATCGAAACTCGTGTTATCGCCGAGAAACAACCGATAATATCGTTTTTCTATCACTATAAAACACCGCTACCGATGACTATCTCGATAATTGTATGGTTCGTTTCGTACAATTCTACATTTTGTTTTGTACAATTATACAGTTTATTCCGTCGTACTGAACCCCCGTTATTCAATTACACCGAATACATAACAAGTTTTTTTTTTCCAATTATAGCCGATAAGGAATTTGTTGGTCTCGGAGCGATATATCGGGACCCTTGACCGTTCGATAATCGATAACTATTCGTATCGGTGTTATCGCGATAAATTTCGTGCCGATACACAACACTACTAAAAACACTATAAGTGTTAAACAACATTAAGAGCTTAAAAGTGAAACTTATTGGAATAATAAAGAAATCAAATACCAAACTACACGATCATTAAAAAGTACTTTAAGCATTGGTTACGAGGGGGGAAAGGGGTTGTAAAGGTTAAAATTACGATTTGGACGAGAGACTTCCGTAGTGGGCGGCTAATTTTGTCACGCATGGCGGAAAAAATCAAGGCAATCGACTATGCTCAAGTTGTGCAAAAGATCTTTGGCGAAATTCAAAAATAAACTTTCACCAACAATTGTTTTTAAAATAACTTAGTCTCGAAACCAATAGGCATAAAAGCGAGGTGCGTACGGGGTTGACAAAGTCCCCTCGTATCAAAGCGGAGGCCTTATTTCTTATTTCGACAATGCCGCAAAATTTCATGTTTTCGATTGAGAATTGTCGCAAGATGCGTCATTTGGGAAGAAAGGGTTTTTCATCGAAATTTTTAAATAAACGAATGCAAAGGAAAAAAGGTAGGTTATTGACAAGATTTGCACAAATGGCGACAAAGGAAAGGGAGCAAACTGTTGGGTGGACAAGTGGGGCAGTCCCAATGTTGCTTATTCGGGATAAAGACATCGCATGCGTGTTTGAAATATAGTTTCATAAAAACCTTTCCCCGCTTGTATTGAAAAAAGATGTGCCCAATGAACTCCGGACAAAATACTTAAGCAAAGGGGTCGGTACGTCTATTTACGAGTACCAAAATTACACGGATGTGCAATGTTTTTGAAAATATGGCTTCTTAAGAATTTTGAAGGATTATACCACTGTCGACCCCATAACCAAGTTTTTGTTGTATCAGGATGATTCAAAATATCATATTCATTTTCTATGATGGGTTACAATATCAATAGGAGATGAATATGATAATATTGTCGCAGGAGTTCCGTTCATACCTAAACTAATCCTCGTTGCTTCCATCGTTCTTAAGCAAGAGAATTTGCAAATGGAGAACAATGAACCAAAAAAAATGTTTAGGGAATCCTCAATTATGTATTGTTTTTTACTACGCGTGGCTAGCTCGAAATAAGTTTTATGAAGAGTCGGAGCACGTGCGGTGGGCCTTACGCAACAACTTTGGGTGGATGCCTAGAAAGCAAGGATTACATTAAGCCCTTTCCACCTTTTTCGGGGCCTTTGCCACGATGGTGGGGATCAAGGGTCTGAAGTGACCGCTACAAGGGGGAATCAATAATTAGATATCGGAGAACAAAGGCCTCAACCAAAGTAACCATGCATGGATTTTAGAGAAGACTTCAAGATGTTTTTATTCAATAGTATTGCCCCCCACACATGGGGTGGGGTTGGATCTGAAACGTACAACACCAAATATTCGGCCTCCATTTAGTCAATTATCTCCACGATCTGAAAAATATCAATCAAATGATACATTCAACATTATTAATTAAAATAAATATATGCCAAATCCGTGAAGGAAAAACGAAAGGGAATTAGAGCCTCCGAAAAAAAAAGATATGCCAATAGGGTGGGATGTTCAAACTCTAAACATAAAGAAATCATACCATTGGATGAGCCATATGTTGTTCTAAACATGACAGTTATAAAGACACGCCATTTTGTGAGACTTGCCTTGGACATCACGGAAGCCTTGGTAAATTCTCTTAAGATGGATGTAAAAGAATCCTTATCTATCATTTTAGCCAAAAGGTGTGGATATAGATGAAAAACGTGACCCACGACCCCTTATGCATTATGGATGTAAAATCTCACAACATGGACTTGGAAGAACCCTTAAAGGTTATTTTAGCCAAACAAAATCCAATGTGGGGTGATATGCATATAAGGGGTGGATATAAATGATACAATTAACCATTAGCCCAATGCACACTAGAGAGAATATACCTTACTACCTCAAACTGAATTTGTGGAACGTATATACACCGTGAATCGTAATTAGTTTAAAGAAATAATCAATGTATAAAAATGATTAGTGTTAGTAACTCTAATTTGGATTTTTTCGTTTACTCAAAAAATAAATTTACTCTAATTTATCAATTACTATAATTTGAGTTTTACTCCGTAATGCCTATCCACGCTGAATATCTTTACAATAACTTAGGTACACGTACAGAATCTGACAAACCGTACATTTTCGCGTCATTATGACGTTTGCATTAGGCGGTTTGTGATAACGCAATTACATGATAACACCCTGTATTAAATATTTATTTGTACGTTTTTGCTTAATAAAGTACAATTTTGCACGGTCATTCACTAATCGTACGCCACACTATTTAAAACGACACTATATTAGAGTTGTTAACGCGAAATTCAAAATTACCCTAAATAATGTAAAGAAAAATTTAGAGTTATTTACTAAATTTGAGGTGTTAGGGTCAAAATTTGGGTTGACGAAATTAGCGTTAATAACGCTAATTACGATTCACGATGTAGTATACCCAATCATCACCGACGACATAAGTATCCTGGAACTGTAGGTCTACGATTTAGTGCATACAATCAACCCCGTTTGTCTACCTCTAACTAAAAAACTATTGTAGGCTATTAATTAATTTACGTTAAACAATACTCCTTTTGGGGAGTTTACACCGACTAAAGGTCTTATACTCAACAAATGTTGCCGTGTCATGTGGTCCCACATGAAGATTTTGTTCTGGTTAAATCGGTAAGATTATTTCATCCGACGTCGTAGTATGTCGTCACCGTACAAGTTCACTCCGTTTCCTCGCTCATAATCGCATCCGTTGATTGAACACTCATTTCTTTACGAATTCCGATGCGAGTCACATTTTGGCGCGCCCTGGTTTGAGACAAATGTTACTAGTTCGTACATAACATTGTGTCTTTCGTCAATATAACCTTTATCGCATAGATGTCTCATTCGCATGAAACGCACGCCTTTCTACTTTTACTTTTTGGTTTTTTCGCACCTACTTTTCCGCCCCCTTTACTCTACAGATAGGGTTTTACATTCATTTGAACCCCTCATATTCTTGGATTTCTTTTTAATCGCTCCCGTCTGATTCAGCGTTATTTCTCCTTTTCCTTTATTTGTCATTTTCCCTTTCAATTTGTTACTGGCCTTCCCATCTGACCACTCCACCATCATCATTTCTTTTTCCCGTTGCGGCCACTTTCTTTTTCTTAGAAATCCCTTCTTCCTGCAACCTGTTGTGTCTCCTTTGGCCTTGGGCCCCTATTCGTGGAGTGTGGACATCTTGGTGGAGGACACCCTGGTGGCAGTTTCAAATCTTCCACCTTACTGGTGCGCCTGATATCCAGTGAGCGTACCACACCAAAGTAGCTTCTCACAACAAGAGAACCAAACCAACAGAAAAACTTAAGACAAATACAAACCAAAAAACAAAAGGACGGAAAAAAAAACAACCACCACCACAAAAACACACACGGGATGTGGGTTAAGGATTTCCACTTTTATTGGGGCGTTTCTAGTTTTTTTCGCCTTTTCTTGATATTTCCCTCCAGAAAATCCATCCTAGGTTTTGATTTACTGTTTAAGGTGGCTTCTCAATTGGCTGAAGGAAATGTGCCACGCACTATAGTACTCCTTTTGGGTGCAGCACGTCTTGATGCTGTTGTTCGACCTATTGTTGTGAGGGAGGTCTTGTAACGTCTAGTGGCTCGATCAATGTGTGTACAACTTCAAGGGGAGTTCCACGATTATTTTTCCCCTCATCAATTTGGTGTGGCTACACGGGGGTGCTGTGAGGGAATCGTCCATAGTTTACGTGCGACACTGGACCTACACCTAGATTGAGTTGTTCTCCAAGTTGACATCGCTAATGCTTTTAACACCATTGATCATGACGCCATCTTTTGCGAGTTGGAACACGCCCCCCCTCCCATCAACTGACTCTTTTTTTTTTGTTCACACCTTTTACTCTTCGCCTAACTCTTTTATTTACTCCTTTGGTGGCCTATTGGGAGATGTTGCAACTTTGGACTACGACCCTTTGGGAGCCCTTTTATTTTCTCTGGCCCACTTACAAGCCTTGCGAGCATCTATTACCACTTTCTCGAGTCGTTTGTTCTTTTCAGTGGCGGATGGCACGCATATTATCAGTCCGCCAAACTAGGTGGTTTTTGTCTTCCGCTATTTTATTGAGCAACTTTTAAGCATAGGCTTGTAAGTCAAAGTCCTTAAATGTGTTGCGTGGTCACCTATTAGTCTACCTCCAAATTTCCCTCTTCCCACAAGCTTTCGTGTTTGTACTGCAATTCTGTGTCCTCCATTGGACTACAGAATACAGGAAGCCTCTAGATAGTATTTAACTAACCCACTTCAAGCCACAACCACTACTGCCCAAGAAGGCAAACTGACAATTTGACTGCACCCCTGTGTAGCCTGGACTCCCCTGAGTCCGTAGAAAAAAGAATCACTGAAAAAGGCCAACCAGGCGATTAGTTATGAGGCAGTAAAAATGCCAATTTGTACAAACTCTCAAAGGGAGAGGTGACCACCTACCAAAATTTTCTAAGTCCTGATTCTCTCTAATAACTCCTATCTACTGAAGTACGGACCAATCAGATTACTGTATCGTACACAAAAGTACTACTGCCGATGTACCTTTTGTACGGCCTATGTACGACAAGGCTATTAAGTGGACGCGTGTCCGCTTTTCACTCGTCCGTACGTTCCTCGGAATTCCTATGACCGAATGTCATCTCTCCACGTGGCTCCAGGTTATGCCACGTCACAAATCGCCAAAGTGACCACTCCGGGATTTCGGCGATGATGTGCGCCGTTGGATTTTATGCGAAACGCAATCTTAGCCGTAATAAATACTTGCGCGATATTTGTTCCGATGTCGAAATAAAATGCGCGGTATCCGTTTTGAATTAGCGTCGTACGACGTACTATATAAAACTGAATCTATGTGCGTCGTACACAGTTCTAGTTAAATGGATTTAATTCTTCCTAACTAAATATATATCTATCACATACCATAGCAATTAGCATTGGTCCTAGTCTATTAGGATAAAGCTTACCGCTACCGGTCAACTTGACGAACCGTAGGTACCCGGGATCAAATCTCTCGTCGTCAAGTATAGTTTTAGTAACCTACTAAAAATAGCTGTCTGTTGAACTAAAGGCAGCCATGGATCAACCTCTCTCTCTTACCTTCAGTGACTACAACAAGTATGGGAGCTAGAGAGCGAGGTGGAGGCAGGCTGTCCGTCCTTTTTCCTTTTATTAAAACATATTTAAACCTAGAAAATACTATAGAAATCTATAGATTTCAACACTCCCCTTATTTTCTAGTCTAATTTTAATTTTTCTTTCAACCCACATTTTTCCCGACAATATTTTAGTTTAGGAGAGGGCACAGGTTTGGTCATCATGTCAGCCACCATTTCTTCATCAGGTCTATACACGAGATTTAAAATTTTGTTTTCAACTTTTTCTCTTACGAAGCTTAATCTTATGTCCATATGTTTTGCTTTGAAATGATGTTTTGGATTGGCTGCGATTGGGATTGCAGCTTGATTATCGCAAAAGATTTCATGCACTCCCTCCTTCATATATCCCAGTTCTTGCAATAATGACTTCACCCACATTAGTTCTTTCACAGCAGAACAAGACGCCATATACTCAGCCTCCATAGTAGACTGAGCAACCACCTTTTGTTGCTTACTGCTCCAACAGCAAGCACCTTCCCCAACATACAACACATACCCAGAAGTGCATCGTCTCATAGGTGCGTCCCCATAACTGGCATCACTCCAAGTAGTGATGTCAGTGTGCTCCCCTCCCAAATGCAACCATAACTCTCTAGTTCCCACCAGATATCTCATGACTCTCTTGGCTGCCTCCCAATCCCTCTTCCTAGGATCATTAAGACTCCTACTGAGTACACCAACTGCCGCCGCTATGTCCGGCCTGGTACAGTTCATAAAATAGATTAAGCTTCCTACGACCTGTCTATAAGGGATAGACTTCATGAATTCTCTTTCCTCTGGACTCATCTGATCGTCTAAGATCATCACTCCTCCTTCTACACTCCCATCACTTCCTTTTTTCAAGTCCATGGGAGTGGTACAACTGTTAGCATTTTCCATCTGGAATTTCTCAAGCATATTACCTATTGCTTCTTTCTGAGTAAGTCTGATAATCTTCTTCCCCCTATCTCTTTCCATTTGGATCCCCAAAATATATTTTGCCTCCCCTAAATCCTTCATATCAAATCTGCCCCTAAGATCTTTCTTTAGCCTATTGATATTCTCTAAAGACTTACTTAACACAAGCAGATCATCCACATAAATTGCAATAAAAATGACACCATTCTCATCTTCAAACATATAGATAGAATGATCAGAGCTGATCCGGATGTATCCCAGATCGGTGAGAAACTCATCTAGTTTCTTATTCCACTGTCGGGGAGCCTGTTTCAGTCCATATAAGGACTTTATGAGCCTGCACACTTTGCTCTCTTCTCCTTCTTCCACAAACCCCTCGGGTTGCCTCATAAAAATTTCTTCCTCTAACTCACCATTAAGAAAAGCAGTCTTAATATCCATCTGGTGAATTTCCATGTCTTCCGCTGCGGCCAGACTGAGGAGAATCCTTACTGATGGGAACCGAACAACTGGAGCAAAGGTCTCCTCATAGTCAATCCCCTCTTTTTGGGTGAACCCCTTCGCTACCAATCGAGCCTTATACCTCTCAATTGTATTATCTGGGTTCAGTTTTAGTTTAAATACCCATTTACATCCAATAGGTTTTCTGTCTGGAGGGCAATCCGCTAGTTCCCAAGTATTTGCTTCCATGATAGAAGCCATCTCATCATTTATGGCCCTAATCCATCTTTCTTTCTCTGGACTATTCACTGCCTCTAAGTAAGACTGAGGCTCATCTGGGTGAGATAGCTTAGTTACCTTATGGGCAGCTTGTTTTTCCTGTATCCTTTTGCTGCTCCTTCTTCCTCCCTCAAACTCCGAAGCTGGAATGGATGGAAGTCTTGGATTTCTTCTCACTGTCTCATCGGCTCCCCTGTCCATAAAAACCGTATCTTGTCCCGCTTCTTCCATCTCCTCGAAGTCCATAGGAGTATGTGAGGTTTCCGGTGAGTCTCCTATATCTTCGATCTCCCCTGAGTCTGTAATCACAGTTTCACTCATGTCTTTTTCGGGAACGACTGAGTTCTCCTCATTTTCGGACTCAAATCTGATCCTTATCCTTTTTGTATATTTGAAGGGGTCAAATGACTTCCCTTCATCCATGACAACTAAGTGTTTGACCAGAATGATATCTTTCTTTGCTAAGTCATAGACTCTATATCCCTTAACATCCTCATCATATCCCACAAAGTATCCAGGTTTTCCCTTAGCATCTAGTTTCCAGTTTTTCCTATCCGTATCAAGACTGTAAACTTGGCTACCAAATACTTTAAGGTGTGAGATATCTGGTTTCCTTCCAACCCATCTCTCATAAGGTGTCACTCCCTTTACAGCTGAGGTAAGGACTCTATTTTTAATATAGTTTGCACAGTTCATTGCTTCTGCCCAAAATCTCTTTCCTAGTTTCTTGTCTGCCAACATACTGCATGCACTATCTCCTAGTGTTCGATTCAACCTCTCAGCTACCCCATTTTGTTCCGGGTTATATGGTACAGTTTTCTGGTGCTGCACTCCCTCATCTCTCAAATATTCCTCAAACTCGTTAGAGGTATATTCCCCCCCATTATCACTCCTTATCCTCTTAATGGGGGTTTCATGCAACTTCTCACTCCAAGCTTTATATTCTTTGAAGTAAGTTGATGCTTCAGACTTATTTTTCAGAAAGTAGACTCTAGAGTATCTAGACCAATCATTAGTTATTGTCATCATAAATCTTTTTCCTCCAACCGAAGGTACTTTTGCAGGTCCCCAAATATCTGTGTGGACCAAATCTAACACTTTCTCACCTCTATATGTGGCGGCTTTGGGAAAGGGAAGTCTGTGAGCCTTACCTTGAGCACAACCACTACAATCATCCATCATTTCATTATCCCCAAACTGAATGCCATCTACTACCCCAAGCTTTTTCATTTCCCTTAACCTATCAAAATGTACATGCCCCAACCGCTTATGCCAAATCATCATCTTAGGGACACCAACATAGTAAGCATTCTTCTTTTCATTACTCAAGTTAAGCCTAAACATTCCTTGGCTACCCTTATCTGCTGTGAAGTAAACTTCATCCCCATACTTAGCTGTAAAGACTCCCTTTCTGGTGAAGGTATCAAACTCTTTGTCATCTAACACAGACGTAGAGACAAGATTTTTACTCAGCTGAGGAATGTAAAGTACATCTGAGAATGTAAGTATAGAAGTCTTACCCTCCACTAAGACTTTCAGATCTACTGATCCCACTAGATCTGTAGTAACCACTCTCCCATCCCCATACTCTATCTCTACAGTAGGAATCTTTCTTAGCTTAGTGAAGAGTTCTTTATCACGACACATATGCATGGATGCACCTGAGTCGATGATCCATCCTTCCTGTGGAGCCTCCCAGATGGCTCCAAGGGGACACTTCTGCCTCCGAGGAATCTCCTTCTCCTCCAAACTCTCGTCAAGAAGAAGCTCCCCATCCTCCTCAGAGGACTCATCCTCGGTTTCTCCTGACACTTTTGTAACCACAAGTGCCTTTTTCTTCCCTCCGGAAGAACCCCCTCCACGGTTCTCTTGGAGCCTCAGCTCTGATAGCTTGACACAATCTGCAATAAAGTGTCCCGGCTTTTTGCAATAATGACAAAGACCCTTTGGGGGCCTCTGTCCCCCTGAATGATCTCTTTCCCCTCTATAAGGTTTCTTCGGGTCCTTCCCCCATCGGTCCCCTCCTGCTGCTAGAGCTTGAATGCTCTTTCCTCCTCTCCTAATCTCCATTGTGTTCTCCTGCACAAGTATCATCCTGACTACTGTGTTCCATTTCCATGAACTATCAGGCATTCCCTGTACTCGGTACACTAAGTTTTCGAACTCATTTGGTAATTTCATGATAAGGGTGTTAACTTTCATTTTCACTGTACCTATCCACCCGGCACTTTCCATTTCCGTATACAAACAAGAAAGATCATTACAGTAATCTAGCATCTTTCCTCCTTTGTAAGTGTAACTCAGTAGCTTTTGCTCAGCCAACTGGAGCTCCTGAATAGTTCCAGCTCTATAAATTTCCACCAAACTCACCCACAACTCCTCGGCCTTGTAAATGTGAAGATGAGGGGTGGCCAAACCTTGAGTGAGGTGCCTCAGAATGAAGTTCTTGGCAGCCATGTTTACATCCTCCCACATTTGAGTATCGTTCTCCACGGTCTTCACGATTGCCGCTCCCGATACTGTGGCAATAGGGGTGAGGGGTGTCTCCTTCCCTTTCCCCTTTTCGGACACACTGCTGTCCCCATCATCTGCCTCTTCCGCCGAGGCAGCCGTTGTTGCAGGAAACCTTACTCCCCCAAATCCTGGTGGAGTTCCTGAAGGTGGACGTTTCACTTGTCCACTGACGATACCCCAGTATCGTTTTTCACACAAAGCTCCCATCATCATGGCTTCCCAATAGATGAACCCAGATCCATTGAAGGTGGGCACCCTAGAGGGTGGGCCCATAACCTGCAATTCTGTGTCCTCCATTGGACTACAGAATACAGGAAGCCTCTAGATAGTATTTAACTAACCCACTTCAAGCCACAACCACTACTGCCCAAGAAGGCAAACTGACAATTTGACTGCACCCCTGTGTAGCCTGGACTCCCCTGAGTCCGTAGAAAAAAGAATCACTGAAAAAGGCCAACCAGGCGATTAGTTATGAGGCAGTAAAAATGCCAATTTGTACAAACTCTCAAAGGGAGAGGTGACCACCTACCAAAATTTTCTAAGTCCTGATTCTCTCTAATAACTCCTATCTACTGAAGTACGGACCAATCAGATTACTGTATCGTACACAAAAGTACTACTGCCGATGTACCTTTTGTACGGCCTATGTACGACAAGGCTATTAAGTGGACGCGTGTCCGCTTTTCACTCGTCCGTACGTTCCTCGGAATTCCTATGACCGAATGTCATCTCTCCACGTGGCTCCAGGTTATGCCACGTCACAAATCGCCAAAGTGACCACTCCGGGATTTCGGCGATGATGTGCGCCGTTGGATTTTATGCGAAACGCAATCTTAGCCGTAATAAATACTTGCGCGATATTTGTTCCGATGTCGAAATAAAATGCGCGGTATCCGTTTTGAATTAGCGTCGTACGACGTACTATATAAAACTGAATCTATGTGCGTCGTACACAGTTCTAGTTTAATGGATTTAATTCTTCCTAACTAAATATATATCTATCACATACCATAGCAATTAGCATTGGTCGTAGTCTATTAGGATAAAGCTTACCGCTACCGGTCAACTTGACGAACCGTAGGTACCGGGATCAAATCTCTCGTCGTCAAGTATAGTTTTAGTAACCTACTAAAAATAGCTGTCTGTTGAACTAAAGGCAGCCATGGATCAACCTCTCTCTCTTACCTTCAGTGACTACAACAAGTATGGGAGCTAGAGAGCGAGGTGGAGGCAGGCTGTCCGTCCTTTTTCCTTTTATTAAAACATATTTAAACCTAGAAAATACTATAGAAATCTATAGATTTCAACATGTACGTCTCAAGAGGGTTTAGAGGTTTTAGGTTCTCCTATTGGCGCCGCTGAATTTGTTCACCAGTTTGTTACAGATACTTCATACGACGACCTTTCCTACTGTGAGGACCTACAGAAAATGTATGATTCCCAAGTGGCTTTCGCTACTTTAACTCGTTGGTTTGCGCAACGTCACTTGTATATAGCGCGTACTTTACCTCCAAGTTCTTCTTTCCTTTCCTCACTTTCGGATTTTGATAATCTTCTCTTTGCGATTTTGCATCAACTCGCCGGCATGGTTTATTTGATTTTCTAGAAGGCCTCATCGCTTCGCCAATCTTCTTTACGAGTCTCTTTCGGGGGTCTTGGGCTGTGTCCTACAATGACCATAGTGACATCAGCTTACCACGGTAGTTGGGCTTTTAGTGGCATCTATCATTAGTTCGAGGTTTGTGGTGGACGATAATCCTATCTTGAACCATGCAATCTCTATCGTTGACAAATGATCGTTCTTATTTCAGGAATCGTTATTGTCTTCTCATTTGCATTTGCCAGCAAAGGCCCAAGATATCATTCCTCCATCCTCATCTCTCCTCACCAGCAGTCATTCTCAGTGCAACAACATAAAACTAATAAGGCTGCCGCCGGTGACTTTAAGAACCTACTTGAAGCGCTACCTATGGTTGACGAAAGGCTCGACTACGCTCTTGTTTAGGACCAGGTGGTGGGGCTTGTCACGGCGCTTCTCCAATTTTTGCCTCACTTGATTTATCTTTTCAACAATTTTCTTGTGCACTCCGTTTACGTCTTTTCTTGCCACACCGTTCCCTTTTGGGTAAGCCTTGTTGTGTTTGTGGCCAATTTATAGATGAGCAAAGCCTCTATTTGCTCTGTTGGTCACATGGTGGAAAACGTACAGCGGCGCATGATATGGATTGAGATGCAATCACCTTCGTCTGTAGTGAAGACGTGTATACAGTAAAACGTGAGGTGTCGCTTATCCACCTGTCGCGTTCTCAATCTCGAGGAGTGCGCGGCCCTCGCGTGGATCTCTTTTTTTTGCAAGGCGCACAGAACACTAGTGGATGTAGTTCTGACCGACCCGACGGATTCCATGTTTCAACGCTTGTGGCATTACATACTGTTGTTGCGGCTTGGGATGTAGCGACCTCTAAAGAACGCGATTACGCTTATCATAACCCAACCGACAACTTGATACCGTTTGCTTTGGAGATTTTTGGGACCTTAGACTCGTCGTTTGACAACTTCATCCGTGATTGTGGTCGGAGGTTGTTTGAGGCCGGAGGACGTGGCTTTCCTCCCTCGACTCTCATGTCAACCTTTTACCGCCAACGTATGTTTGTTGCCTTTCAACGATCTGAAGCATCGACCCTTATCCGACAAAGCACGGTGGTGAACGATGGTTGAGGCCTACAAGATTTACCTCCCCGCCACCCATTGCTCATTAATGATAAATGTTCCTCAAACCTTTAATGTAGACTTGTTTTAGAATTTTGGCCGACAACCTTTTATTGTCATCTATAGCCTTTGTATAGTGTAAATTTAAATGCCGTGTTAGTTTAGTTTTAATGTTTGTTTTTTTTCCTTATGTTTTCGTTACTTTTTTTTATTCTTAATGTTGGTTAGCTTTTATAGTTTTTGTACGTACTTTTGGTTTTACAATTCTAGCCTTTAATGGCAGTGAACAATTTTCCTTTTCAATCAAGTTTTGAACTTTGAAGGTTTAACCATTGCGTTTTTCATAATAATATTATTCGTTCTTTCATGATACCCCCAAAAAATAAAGAATATGCGTATGAAACAAAATTTGAAACTTTATAAATACGTTGACCGACTCTAACATTATAATAAAAGGAAAAATATCAGAATATCTCATAAAAAATAATACTACAACTTCATCATTTTTTTTTTTTTTTTAGTTAATATGTGTCTCCTTCAATTAGCATTATCTACTCTAATTTTGGTTGCTTTTAAAAAGTGCAATGTACGGATTGTGTCATTGCATTCTAAAACTATTCATTATTTCGTACATACGTACCTAATATGTGTCATGTAATGGCGTCCACAAGGGAAATTGAGTGCGTCGCCACAAAAAAACGTACTCAGATTTGATTCCCAATCATAAAGACGAGGGAAATCACAAAAACCCGTTCTCACATGTTCAAGTGTTAAAGATGAGAACACATGCTATATGAACTATTTAATTAGTATAAATTAGTGTCATTTAAACATTTTTAAAAATTTAAATGATGTAGTGTAAAAAATGAATCAAATCGTACAAAAATTGCTCATTATTATGTATTGACTGACGTACATACATACGGACTTACGCAATAGGTGTCAGATAAAGGATTCGACACGAGAAATTGAGTGCGTCGCCACTGTAAAGCGCACTCAGATTTGATTTCAGGTCATAAAGACGAGGGAGAATCGTGAGAACGTATTCTCACATGTTCAAGCGTCGAACATGTGAAATTAGCTTTCTTGCCGTCACAAACATAACATAAATGATTCTTTGTCGTATTTGAAGTGATCAACATAAGAAAAATATTGTGACACATGCAATTGTGAGACCTCCATATGTCCCCAGAGTGCGCAGCTCACACGAAGCCCCTAAGATAACCCTAACCCCTTGTAGTTTCAAACATAACAACTGCCACCTTGGCAGACAATAACTCTGACCAGCTTCACCCCTGTGAAGAGAAGACTCCTTTGAGTCTGTAGCAAAAAGAATAACTTAATTTGCTCCCTTGAGCAGTAAGTTATAAAGGGTCAAAGTTGACATTTTGTACAGAAGCACTCTGGGAGAGAGGCTACCTACCTACCTAGGATCTTATTGAGTCCTAAACCCCTCTCTAAGCCCTCCACTAATAGAGTATGGCACCAATCATATCACTGTATCGTACAGGAATGTACTTACAGAAAGGTACTGATGCCGAAGTTCTTTGAGTACGACCATTATACGATATGGCCAAATAGTTGACGCCTGCCAAATCTAGACTCGTTCTAAAATTCTCCAAAGATCCCGCAAGCAAATGAGATGTCTCCACGTATCCTTTGGTGCGTTGGTTACCGAAAACCGCCAAAACGTCCACTTCGTGATATCGTCTCCTATCGTGGCCATCCGGTGGAAACCGACTTTTACTGCTAGCCGTCGAAAAAAATGTGCGATATATTTGTTACGTGCGATACCCTAATCCGTACTATACATAACCGCTTTTATGTGCTATGAATTCCTTCATTCTGTTAAATGAATTTCTCAATCTGTTTATGTTTAAGTAATTATCACACCCTATACATCGCAACACTTGTCTTAGACTATATGACGAAGCTAATGCTGACTTTGACAGACGGCAGGTAGCAAAATCAAATTCGCGGTCCGTCAAACCATTTGGTATATCTACCAAGATTTTGCTGCCTGTCTCACTAGACAGCATAGGCAGCCATGGCTATAGCTCCCTCTTTAGCTTTTAGGGACTACGAAAAGTGTGAGGGTTGGAGAGAGGAATTTGAGGCAGACTGCCTCTGCTTCTTTTCTGCTTTTTATGTCACAATCTAAACCTAGAAAATATCCAAAGAAAACATTATTTTCTACACTCCTCTTATTTCGTAGTCACCTATTAATTAAAGACCACACTTCTTTTTGCAGAAAATTAACTTGGGGGAAGGTACAGGTTTGTTCATCATATCTGCGACCATCTCACTATCTGGTCTATACTCTAAGCTGATTATCTTATTTTCTACCTTCTCTCTAACAAAGCTAAGTTTAATGTCCATATGTTTGGCTTTGAAGTGATATTTGGGATTGGCAGCAACGACAATGGCTGCATGATTATCACAAAAGATTTTATGCACACCACTCTTAAAATGTCCAAGTTCACCAAGCACATACTTCACCCACATCAGTTCTTTTCGGATGAAGCGAGGCCATATGCTTGCCTCGTTGTTTACTAAGGAATTACCTTTTGCTAATTGCTGCTCTAGTAAGAAGCCCCATCACCCACATACAATACATATCCACAAGTACATCTCCTCAAAGAAGCATCCCCATAACTGGCATCACTCCAAGTGGTCGTGATGCCCATATTGTCCATGTT
Source organism: Zygnema cylindricum (assembly GCA_037447655.1). NCBI lineage: Eukaryota > Viridiplantae > Streptophyta > Zygnematophyceae > Zygnematales > Zygnemataceae > Zygnema > Zygnema cylindricum. The sequence continues at coordinate 64,249 of JBBHKE010003476.1, forward strand.
GAACTTTAAGTATTATCTGGTTTGTATTAGGATAGAAAAGAGCAGAGGCAGTCTGCCTCTAACTCCCTTCTCCAAGCCCTCACACTTGTTGCAGTCACTGAAGGTTGGATAGGGAGCTAGAGCCATAGCTACTTAGGCCCTCTAAGGAGACATGGAGTTGCTTTGGTATATTTTCTAAAAAGGAGATTGACGGACCCAGGATTTGATCCTCGTATATGCTGTCTATCAATCTGCCTGTATACATTAGCTTTGTCGTATAGACTAAGACCTGTGCTGAGATATATAGGGTTTGATAAATATTTCAAAGGTTAACACGTAGACTAATTCATATAACGTAACAAATAAGATTCTTAGCACAA
>JBBHKE010003477.1:0-32441 GCA_037447655.1 Zygnema cylindricum
AGATAGGTTGAGAGAGAGGAATAAGAGAGGGAGATGGAAATAGGGAGGGTGAGAGATTGGGAGAGGGAGAGGAATATAGAGTGATAGATTATGAGAGAGGGAGAGAGATAGGTATAGGGAGAGGGGTAGAAGAAGAGGGTGACAAATTGAGAGATAGAAAATGAGATATATGGATTGGGAGAGGGAGAGGAATATGAGTGGCGGTTGAGAGAGGGAATAAGAGTCTTAGGCATAGGGAGAGGGAGAAAAATAGAGTGAGGTTGATTGAAAAAAGGATGTGAGATTTAGAGATAAGAAGAGGGAGAAGGATGGGAATGAGAGGGATAGGGAGCTACAGAGTGGGATGGAGAGGGAGAGAGATAGGGAGAGGGAGAGGGAGTGGGATCAAATAGGGAGAGGGAGAAATGTAGAGGACGTGAGATGGGCAACAGAGGGAGAGAGTTAGGGATAGGGGAAGGGAGAGGAAAATGGAAAAGAGAGATATAGAGAGGGTGGAAGAAGAGGGAGAGGAGAGACAGAGCGAAAGGGATAGAGAAAAGGATAAAGAGAAATATGGGGATAGGAATAGGGTTAGAGTGAGGGAAGAGGAGGAGAGGAATGGAGGAAGCTAAAATTGCGAATGGATGGAGGAGATTGAGAAGGAACCTTTTGTCGGGATGATTTCACCCATGTTTTGTTTTTGGTTACCAAATTGATAAAATGAATAACGAAAATGTAAACCATGGATGAAGGGACGATGAGGTACAACGGTGACATGCGTCTTGTCTAAACATCCTAAAATAATTTCAAAAATGAAAAGACGGGCTTTGCAACCAACTAAAAAACAAAATTCTCAATGACGGTTCTCATTCGTCGAAAAGGAATATTTTTTATGAGGTCTGTCCGCATTTGGCGTTACCCCGAGATATATATCACCTACGCCAAATGTTGTATGTTAATTTTTTTTAATTACTCTAATATGTGTGCAATTGTGAATTTACACCAATTTTAACATCAACCTTAATCTATTTACTATACAATTTGCACTTTTGCATCAATTAGAACTTACATTTTCTAAATAAGTTGTTGTCGCGAAATAGAATAAAGGTTTTCTGTAATTATGAATAAAAACTTCATTACACTGACCACATAAACAGTTCGGGTTGGCAATAACAACACCAGAATAACACATCACACTGTTGTGTTATTTTACAGAAAAAATTTCGTAACTTCTCGACATACACGCACTTCTAATGTTCACACGATCGACCACGCAAAAGACAGTCAAACAAATGTGAACAAGTCTTTTGCGGATCTCATTTGGCCGCTTTTTTTTCAAAGCACATTTATATGCCCGCGCGACAACGTTAATATTGTTTTTGTACTTTTCTATTTTAAAAAGTACAAAATAGTACGGAATTGACAGTCCGTACACCACACTAATTAAAACGGCACTATTACAGTTATGTACCCTATTTAATGGGGTACTTTAAATAACGTTTAGAAACATTTAGAATGATAAATTCTATTTGAGAATTTGTCGAAAAAAACAGGATACTTCAATTAGAGTCATGAAGGCAAATAGCGATTCACGGTGTACACTTTATCTTATTTTTTCAGACCGTACAATATTCGTTCTGTACCCATTGTAACATAATTCATATTGTTATGGGCCTACTATTTGCACATTAAAACAAGAGAATTGATCATGGCAGTGACTGTTTTGGTTGCGCACAGTCACTTACGTCATTTTGTTAAAAAATGTACGATTGAAGTACACATTGGTACGAGTAAAGTACCGTTGAGTCTAAATTTGACAATCACGAGGTTTCCCCATGTTTGAAAGTATCTGCTTTTCTCTGTCTTTTTGCCCTAAAATTCAGGAACTGTGACAAAAACTTCAGCCATACGAGAAAATCGTTTTTACCAAAGTATAGTGAACGTCAATTCATACTTTGAATGTACAACGTGTTTGTCGTCATGTGAACGCATTTTGGCGTTTTCCCCTTTTCGACCCCCAGGCAAGAGAATCCAGCCCAAAAAAAAACTTCTTTCAAAATCACCTCGAGGTGGTGTTTTTTGTTAAATTACAGCCAAAACAGCGAATGAAAAATTACCTTGGCACGCGTCACGCGAGCGGGAAAATTTTAAGGGTGAAGGAGGGTCCTCGCTATTTTTCTCCGTGCCCATCACGCGCATGTACGCAAAAAAAATTGCAAGGGTCTCGGACCTCCATTTTCATTAATGGGGTCCTTTTCAAAATTTTGCGCCGTGGTCGCCTCTCCCCTCTCCCCCTCACACTATCGTTGTCATCTCACACTTTTTAGAATGAGACATTACAATATTGTTATGAAATGAAAGATCTCTAATTTTTATTTTTTTTTACAATTTTTAGGTTATTTTTTAATGGCAAATCGAGTGAAAAAAGTTGAAAAAACGAAATCGGGAAACCATGGCACAAAGTTCTTGAATCACTGACGTTGACGTTGTCACGAGTGAGCGTGACGTCAAATTGTCACCAAACCCTAAACGTCTACAATTTCACAAAAATCTAGACGTCTACCACTGTCGTTGTTTTTGTTGGCGTCACTAATCGTCGGAAGTTTTTTAGTCGCCTTCAATCGTCACAAGATGTACCTACGTCTAAAATCGTCACATGTCAAAGTTTCGATTTCATTTTCGCACATTGGGACGCTCTTCAAAGTAGTACGGAGAATCTTCACTACAGTCCAAAATACTTTATCAAAGTACCGATTACATAGGGACACCCCCTCAATCGGTTGGACAGCTTTGACTTTCAAAATATTGTTTCAATCGCTTAAACTTTTGTCGCGCTTGCGAACGTCGTCCGTATAAATAATATTAGCAATTCACACGGCCAGCGAACGTTTACGGTAACAAAACTGCGGCAAACACATGTAAATAAAAGTGTTGCAGACAGTCACTTTTTGTCGTTACGTGAGCTCCACGGTGAGAGCATGTTGGATATTAACTTAGCCCCAAAATTCAAATTTAGTCGTCTAAGCGTTACATTGAACTTAGACGCAAATTGAAACGAAACCTCTTTAAAGTGAAGTACTTTAAGTATTGTACGAAATATTAAAACGCACAAAACGAAATAAACTTTGTACGCTAAAATAAAACGAACCGGCGTACAAATATCAATAAAAATTAAATGAAAAAAATGCGCGTGGTCACGCGTGACGAAATCGAGCCACACTATCTACGAATCAACATTCTTACATTGACAGCGAAATTTTGTTTTGTGCGTTTTAATATTTTCGTACAAGACTTACAATAGTTCAGTTTAAACTTTAAAGAGGTTTCGTTTCAATTTGCATCTAAATTCAATATAACGCGTATACGATTAAGGGTATGTCCCCATGTGCAGAAGTAAGGGCTTTTTTCTGTAGTTTTCCTATAAAACTTAGCACCGTACTGCCTAAGTGGCAACCGTACGAAGTGATCGAAAATTTGTAGAGTACAATTTCCGTCATCCTTGAACTTAGGAAGTACAAAAATTTGTAGTCTTGCGTTTTTCGACCCACGGCGACGACCAAAAAACGTCATCTTCAAACCTATCTTTAAAAACATCTGCGATGTGTTTTAAAACTAGGTATTTTTGATAAACAAATAGTAACATATATTCGCACGTGCCGTAATTTTCGAAAAAAATCATACGATTTCCAAAAACAAAAAAAAGTACAGAATTCGCTATGTTTTGTCCGTTTGCGTTCAATACGACGAAGAGAAGTACACAATTTGTTTGGTTTTGTCCGTTTTCCTCCAATACAGATTTTTTTTCAATGGTCTCGAAATTCCAATGCCATTTCACGTAGAGTGGACAGGCGAAGCAAAGGCAAAATGCATCTTCTTCAACTGTGAAATGGCCCAGGTTCGAAGGCGGTACGTCTACAATGTCACGGTAAAACAAGCGACGCCACAAAAAGTTCTAAAAAATATCGTGCGACAACACAAATTGTAGACGTTGACAATCGTCACTGGTATTGTCAACGTATACAATCGTCACAAATGTAAGTTACGTTTACGTTCTTACACATAGGGACACTTGAAAACCGGGTCCCGCGGATCCGCGCTAAAATACAAAGTAAGTTCACTAAGTTACAAGTATATGAGGACATACCCTAAATTTCAGTTTTGCGGCTAAGCTATTATCATAGTTCAAAAGTAGGCATTTGGTCGGCGCCTTTATCGTAAGTTGTGTTATGGGATTTTCATGTGATCTTCTTAGATCGCTACTTTGACCAGCGACTATCTGTTCGTCCGAATCTGACGGTGTATATAAATTTTTTTGGTCCGAATGCTTTAATTGGTCGAAAAGTTGGTCTGAATGTTTTAATTGGTCCGAATAGGTCCGAATAGGTCCGAATACAATATGGGTCTTAAAGTCATATTGTATGTTTTGCATACAATAGGCATATTGTATGGGCCTACTTTGAAACTATGGTTAATATCCAATGTGCTCTCACCGTGGAGCTCACGTTACGACAAAAAGTGATTGTCTACAACACTTTTATTTACATGTGGTTGCCGTAGTTTTGTTACCGCAAATGTTCGCCGGCCGTGTGAATTGCTAATTTTATTATGACGAAAATACACGACGTCCGCAAGCGCGGCAAAAGTTTAAGCGGTTGAAAAAATATTTTGAAAGTCAAACCCGTCCAACGGATTGACCGTCAAATTAAGACTCAAATGTGTACTTCAAAAGTACATTTTTTGACAAAATGACGTAAGTGACTATGCGCAACCAAAACAGTCACTGCCATGATCAATCAGTATATAAATAAGAGAACTTTGTTTGCCTTTCTGCAAACCCTTATATAGGCGATGTGTTTGTCAAGGATTTTTTCTATCTGTCCATAGTACGGAAGGCCGTACCGCTGGCACGATGTAGCGGTGCCGCCCGTCGCGTTACAGATCGCCGTACTGTGGCACAATTTTACGCTGCCGCCCGCCTGCTGGCATAATTCAACTTTACCGCCCGCAAGCGAGCATAATTCTACACTGCCGCCGGCCGGCATAATTCTACGCTGCCACCGGCTGGCGTGATTCTACGTTGCTGCCCGCCCACTGGCAATTTTTTACGCTGCCACCGGCTGGCAATTGTTTACGCTGCCGCCGGCTGGCAATTTTCTACGTTGCCGGCCGTTGGCAATTTTCTACGCTGCCGCCGGCTGGCAATTTTCTACGCTGTCGCCGGCTGGCATAACTTTACGATGCCATAATTAAACGCTCCCGCCGGCTGGCATAATTATACGCTGCCGCTGAGTGGCATAATTCTAAGCTTGCCAGCCGTCGTTGTACGTACTGCCGTACGGCTGGCGTAATATAAAATTGCCAACCGTGGGTGTATACACCACCGTACCACTAACGTAATATAACGTGCCGACCGTCGGTGTAGAGACAGCCAGACCGCTGGCACAATGTACACCGCGAATCGTAATTAGTGTCAATAACTCTAATTTGGGTTTCTTAAAATTTTGATTTTTTTCCTCAAATAGGATACATGATTTTAATTTTTCCTTGACGTTAATTAAGGTACCTTACAAAATTGCGTAAAAAACGAAAGTACAACAAGATCTAAATAGTGTGGTGTACGGTTGATGTCAGACCGTACATAAATGTACCTTTTCAAGTGAAAATTTTACAAAAAATGAATTAAATCAGATGCGCACGCATAGGAACGTGCGCTCAAAAAACGGAATTAGTCGGACACGTAAATTAGCCTGACATGCACGGATATTTAAATTTGACGACGGCGTACGATTTCTAATATTTTGTACAAATACATATGTTATTGTATACCATCGTACGGAGAATATTTCATTTTTGCTGTTCCCAAATTAGCATTAAGAGCGTTGTTCCATTAGGCGGTCTCTGTAAACGTCAAAAATTCGTTTACTGAAGCGACCGTTCCATTGTGTCGGGTCAGTAACCGACATTTATTTTGCGTGGCGCATGTTGGTTGGTTACACGTAAGCAGCTATTCTGATCGTGCTAATCCATATAAAATCTTTGGCAGCAAGTTGATAACGCAAAATTTGTAGTACTAGGTGTAAAAAGGACGTCGTACGTAATGTACGATGATGTACGAAATGTACGGTCATGTAACAGGGAACACAGCTTCTCTAAAATATTCCCATGGCTCTCTCCTTAACGCCTCCCTTTGACCTAAAACCTCCGCAGCAGCGGTGCTAGACTTCATTCTCCTTCGATTTCTTCAAAATGGAACAGTTGCTGGCCATACTTATCCTCCTTAATGAACATGAAGGTAACCAATCCGAGGAAGAAATTATCATTCTAACCATCATGATGTTCCTTGTTCAAAGGAACATCATGGCAAGTTCCCAAACCTTCATAAATTTGGTTGAGGGTTTTGTCTTCCTCTGTCTATCTTTAAATTTTTGGCTCCGTTTTTTCCTAAGTTTTTTCTTCAGTTTTTTGCTCAGTTTATTGCTCTTTTTATTGCTCAGTTTTTTGTTCGGTTTTTTGCTTAGTTTTTCGCTCAGTTTTTTGCTCAGTTTATTTGTCAGTTTTTTGTTCAGTTTTTGGCTCAGTTTTTGGCTCTGTTTTTTTATAACTTTTTTGTTCATTTTTTTGTTCAGTTTTGGCTCTGTTTTTTGCTCAGTTTTTTGCTCAGTTTTATGCTCAGTTTATTGCTCAATTTATTGCTCATTTTTTGGCTCAGTTTTCGGCTCAGTTTTTGGCTCAGTTTTTTGTTCAGTTTTTGTCTCAGTTTTTGGCTCAGTTTATTGCTCAGTTTATTGTTTAGTTTTTTGCTCAGTTTTATACAATATGTAATATACTATGCAATATACAAAACATTTTAATGTCATTGTATTATATATTGTAATACAATATAACATTTCAATGTTATATTATATATAATATATATCATTTAATGTATTGTGACATAATAAAATACAATATAAAGATGTGTCACAATAACCTAATGTAGTATAATGTATATTTTATAATATACATTAATTTTGTTATACAATGCATTAATACTTAATAATATAACACAATATAATCATGTACTATTATGCAAAGAGAATATAATATAGTATTATATCAATGCCATGTTAATGTAGTTTGTTATGTTTGTTCCCTTTTCAGTAGACGTAAATTGTGAGTAGACTTAAATTGTGACTGAAATACCGTGGTTTTTTATAGTTTTCGTGTTTGGTTGAACTTTGAGCCGTACAATGTTTTACTTCCAAAGGGGAATTCTGACCACGTTTCATTTCTGTTTGTTGCTCTGTATTTTTTGTCCCTCCAGTGACGAGGAGGTATATGTTGCACTGTTATTTGTCTCTCCATTACTGTATGGGTGTATCGGTGGTCCGATAATCGGTGGAGCTTCACTTCTTTGAAGCACTTTGATATGGGCTTAATTTGTAGGCGTGATTTGTGTTAGGGTTGGGTTTTTCTCTTGTTGCTTTGGGTTATATTTGTAGTGTTCAATATGATAGGGAACAACCGGTTTTACATGCATTTATTGAATCAATAGTATTTCCAACAATAAAGTAGTTTGCGAATTTTTAGCATAGGGATATATTTGTTGCAATGTTAGGAATGCTTTCCGGTCTGACAATAAATGTTTAAAGAATATATAGCAAGTAAGATTGTTTTTTTTTCCAATACTATCAATGTAGGGCTTTCCTTTTTGTATACATGTACTCGCACTGCGAGTTTGAAATAAAATCAGGATAATCAAATTATGCAAAAAAAACGTACCCTCTCTCACGCTCTCTCTTTCTCTATTCTAATGTCTTGAATTGAATTATCTGGGTTAAATAAAAAAATGTTTTGGTTAATTTCCAATGTGAATGTTTACTTTTCGAGTGCAAATATTTGCATCATCATCTAATTTTTTATTTCTAATGTTTGAAGTCAAAGTTCTATAGTTCATAATCTAAATTGGACATCTTTTCATAAATCAAAAAGCATAACGTCAATTTGTTTTATAAATATTTACTTTATTTTTTATTTCTTTCGAAAGACCTCAACACCAATAGCAGCACCAGCCGCACAGCAGCAGCTGTCTTGCAACTGCACCAGTAGCACTAGCTGCAGCACCAGCAACAGCAGCAGCAGCAGCAGCTGTCTGCCCAACAACAGCAGTTGTCTGAACAGTAGCAGCAGCAGCTGTCTGAACAGTTGCAGCACCTATCAGCTGTCTGAACAGTTGCAGCACCTATCAGTTGTCTGAACAGTTGCAAACAGTTGCAGCACCTATCAACTGTCTGAACAGTTGCAGCACCTATCAGCTGTCTGAACAGTTGCAGCACCTATCAGGTGCTGTCTGAAAATGAAAATCTAAATTAAATCTACAATGAAAATACATGTGGTTTGGTTGAATGATGGATTCCATATTCACCTACTTATATAGGCAAATAACCTATTTAAAAAAAAACTAATAAATCGGTGGGAAGTGCTACACTCTGTTGTTCAAACCCTAAAAAGTGCTCTAAAATTATGGTTCGAATTTGAACCAGTGGGTAAAATTTCAAAAACGGATTATCAAAAAGGAGTGGCAACATTGTGAACTTAAAAAAAAAAAAAAAACAGGTTAGCAAAAAAGCGCGCAAAGTACGGAAGTAATTGGATCTTGATTATAAACGAGAGAGAAACGCGATAATTTAAGAAAATGTTAAAAATTTGAATGGCAGCACGGCAAACAGCGAAACCCTAAAAAAATTTCAAACCAAACATTTTTGAAGGGGGGAGCGTCACAGGAGGATGATGTCGGTGGGTGACATAGCATCCTCCAAGGCATAATATGCGACGTGTACCCATGAGGTCGCGCGTTTGTCGTGGAAATTGGTTCACTTTTCCACGAGGCACGATGCTATTCGTTCAGGCGCTGAAAATTGACCTACTCCGGGTCACTTGTTCCGAACTGAAAGTGTCAGACGATGGCGTATCCGATTTGGCATCCGACGGGCACGTTTACGCCCATAAACGTGGAGAATAAAATCCGTCATTCAGTAGGCTTGTTTTTCTGACAATTTTTTTTTTTTGGTACGGCACTGTACGAAACAGTACGACTTTCAGTAAAAAATGGCATTTTTCCCCTAATGGAACCTCACCCTAAGTCGAAGTTACAATACACCTTTTAAAAAAAAAAAACAAATTCTTAATTAGCATCAATTACGGTGAATTCTTCAACACTATTTAAACTTTGACACTAATAACGATTCGTGGTGTAACGTTGCCGTGCGATGGTCCGCAGTACGGACCGTCGTACCGCTGGCACAACGTGACGCTGCCGTGTGTTACAGTACACCGCGCATCGTTATTAGTGTCAACGACACTATTTTGGGTTCTTAAAATTTTGATTTTTTTCCTCAAATAGGATACATGATTTTAATTTTTCCTTGACGTTAATTAAGGTACCGTACAAAATAGCGTAAAGGACGAATTACAATAATATCTAAATAGTGTGTTGTACGGTCGATGTCAGACCGTACATAATTGTACCTTTTCAAGTGAAAATTTTACAAAAAATGAGTTGAATCAGACGCGCACGTATAGGATCGTGCGCTAAAAAAAAGGGATTGTTCTGACACGTAAATTAGTCTTACATGTACGGATATTTAAATTTCACGATGGCGTACGATTTTCAATATTTTGTACGGATACATATATTAGTGTTTATAATCGAACAACGAATATTCGATTTTTACTGTTCCCAAATTAGCATAAACTCCGAAATTAGAATACACCTTTTTAAAAAAAAAAAAAAAATCTTAATTAGCGTCAATGACGGTATATTTACTTCCACACTATTTAAACTTTGACACTAATAACGATGCGCGGTGTAGCGGTATAGACCGCTGTACCGCTGGCACAACGTGACGCTGCCGTGCGTCCGCAGTGCGGGCATGATAAACTGGACAGGTACATGCCCGCGTAACGGGCGTTGTTTACTACACCGTGAATCGTTATTAACCTTATGTACGCTATATCGGCACCCTAAAATTTTTACATTGATACCTTAAATATAATAAACTACACTATTTAAGGACGTGTACCATAATCTGCCACGTCTCCTAGAACTAAATTATAATGAATGACGCTAATTTTTTCTTTACACTAATAATTTCTATACGCTAATAACGATTCAAGGTGTAGTTCCCTAAAACAATGACAAAAGTAACAGCACCAAAACTCCTCGCGTGAAGGTGGCCACGACCCTTCACGTGACGGCCGGGCGGCCACCCCCTTGACCGTCCGACTGAAAAGTACAGACAAAATTATGATTCTACAGCCTGGTTGCCACTTCTGTTTTTTCGGAGGAAAATCTCCGTTTTGTCCGCCTTTTTTCTCTTTGAGGATTGCGGATCGAGCCGTTGTCTGTTCGACACCTGGCCGATTTTCAAGGTACAGCTGCGACGATACTATTTTTGTCAGCTAGTGTGATTGTTATTATCTTGTTAGCTCATATTGTCCATCTAGCCGACTTCCTCGTGTGAGGAACAGATCCGACCTAAATGCGAACTTCCGCAGCCCTAACTTGGATTTTCCGAGTTCGATGTAGCCATATAAGCCGTTCGATTTCTGTAGAAAGCGACAAAAGCAGCAATGAAAATCTGGACTCGAGATTTGAAGTGTTGAGAGACGATGGAAATTCGTAGAAACGTTAAGAAGTCATAGCCGCCAGACTGTCAGATAGACTTTTCGAGATAGGGATCTTTCTGTCGTAACTGCTGATTTGATTTCCATACCGGTCGAATGCATGTGTCCGAAGCTTTGAGTGACTTCAGTTTTCAGGTTAGTGCCATGTGGGCGGAGGTTTTTCTTCGATTCAGGCACGACTTTTGGATTTTCTGTTTTAAGGAACTGTACTTCCATATCAATTGAGTCGAATAAAATTTTTGTTGGTGCCAGCGCGACATGACCGACAGAAATCGTCAATCATGGGCGAATCTGTCGCGCAATTTTTTCTCGTGCGAGCGTGGGAACGCAGTGGCGCTTGGAGATAAGGATGCGATTTCAAAGGACAGCTGCTGACTCATCGATGACACGCGGCAGCATAAATGCCTCAAAGGAGACGGCCAGCATTCATTGTCCTTTGTTTTTCGATCTTGGCGTAGCCCCAGGGCTCACCACGAGGGTACACGTCGCGAAAAAACGCTCGTTCGAGGCTCCAAAAAAACAAAAAAAATCTTCGATCCAATAAAAACAAATGGCTTGAAATTGCACCCCGTATTGCAATGCGGGGGTTGCGGTCGCCCAGGGGTATGTCCCCATGTGCATAAGTAAGGGATTTTTTCTGTCGTTTTCCTGTAAAACTTAGCACCGTACTGCCTAAGTTACAACCGTACGAAGAAATCGCAAATTTGTAGAGTACAATTTGCGTCATCCTCGAATTTAGGATGTAAGAAAATTTGTCGTCTTGTGTTTTTCGACCCACTTCCACGACAAAAAACGTCATCTTCAACCTTACGTTTAAAACACATGCGCGATGTGTTTTAAAACTAGGTATTTTCGATAAACAAATAGGAACATATATTCCGCACGTGCCTTAATTTTCGAAAATTTTCATACGATTTCCAAGGACAAAGAAAAGTACAGAATTCGCTATGTTTTGTCCGTTTGCGTTCGAATACGACGAAGAAAAGTACACAATTTGTTTGGTTTTGTCCGTTTTCGTCCAGTACGGATTTCTTTTTTGCAGGGGTCTTCAAATTCCGATGCCATTTCACGTCGACCGGATAGGAGACGCAAAGGCAAAGCGCCACGTCTTCAACCGTGAAACAACACTGGCTGGAAGGCGGTACGTCTACAATGTCACGGTAAGACATGCGACGTCACAAGCAGTTCCAAAAAATAACGTGCGACCACAGATTGTAGACGTTGACAACCGTCACAGGTATTGTCAACGTATACAATCGTCACAAGCGTAAGTTACGATTTCGTCCTTACAGACACTTGAAAACCGGGTCCGGCGGATCCGCGCTAAAATACAAAGTAAGTTCGCTAAGCTATAAGTACATGGGGACATACCCTAAATCAACTTTTGTGAAGTGTCCCGATAATGCGTGTATCGAGAAGATAATGAATATCGACACCTTATTAGTTCCAGAGGTCGCAAAAGTCAAAATTTTACATAACCGAAACCGACCGTTTTTTTTTTCAAAATCTGAGTAATCGACGCACAACCGGGTTATGTCACGCACCAAAATTGTTAACCGTTAACCGACCGGCGTTTACGAAAATAAAAGTTAACCGAAACTCGATTTCTCGCAACTAACCGTGCCCGCCCGTAATCAAAAAACTACAAAATTACAACGCTCATTGTTATTAGCGTTAGTGTACTTTGCAATAATGTACAACGTATGAATAAGCCAATAATTACGATTTGTCGCAATCCCTAAAATTTGCAAAATGAATAGTGTTACTACCGTGTCAGATTTGCGACGCTAATCATGATGTCACATACTTCCACAATACCAAAGAGTATAAAGTACAATAATGTTGGATTGTATGGACAGTAGTTTTTTGTTTTTTTTTTGTTTTTCGGTTAACCGATCGTGACCGACTTTTTTTTTTTGGTGAATCAACCGACCGCAACAGCGCTGCCCACAAAATTTGGCTACTGAATCCGTTCTAAATCCGGCGCGGGCGGTCGGTTCACGGTCGGTCACGGTTTCGGTTGACCGTTTGCGACATCTGGTTAATTTTATTGTTTGTGTTATAGGTAAAAACTTATTGCGATAAATTCGACATTCAATATCAAATATCGAGCTGTCAGAGGGCTCGATATCTCGCTCATGGACAAACAAATGTTATCGCTAAATATTTGGTGGGAGGTGCGTGTTCGTACTAAAATAATGTACGGTAATTTGTACGGCATATCCCCCCCCCCCAACCCTAGCTAGGGGCGCGCCATTCGTGGGGGAAAGGGGCTTTAAAAAAAATGGAGCCCAATGTCTCTTCGATACATTGCACTATAAATCTATCGATATATTGCGCCAATTTATCAGTGGCATATCGTGATGGTGACCTTCTTGATGTATCGGAACGACATATCGATTATTAAGCACTCGAAATAAGGTGCATATCGAATATTGGCAAGGGGGACTTGATACACACATTATTTATGACGATATATGAATATCATACATCAACTACTGTCGTACTTACTCTTTTTGGTATTCAAGTGCACCTAGCTCATTTTTCAATACACTTCACGGGTCTTAAAATTTGGGCGTGCCCACGACAAGCGATACATTACTTTTCCAAATGTCATTAAATCTAACATCACTAAAGTATCCAACTGTATTTCAATCTAATGTCGTATTTTCAAATTCAACTGTTTTAGTATTTTGAAATAAAAATACTGTACAATATTAATATTTTGTACAAACAACACCAAAGGGAAAAAAATGAACGTGTCAAATGATAGTCATAATTTTACGCTCTCATCAACTAAAAATTATGTTTGTGTAGGGTTCACACATTTGATGCAATAGGTGATGCTCGGACATTTTAAGGTTATATGACATGGTTACACTCTTTTAGTGTCATCGTGAATTTCACACTTTTCAAAATTTCCATTTTGCAGGCAATCATTTGTGTTAACAAAACCATATATAAGAAGCCCTCCTATTCTTTTCCGTGTCATTCTTATGTATCTTGAAATCCTTGGCTTGCTTAGATTATTGACCACTCACCCCCCAAGAGGTCGATTACGCTTGTCAGTCGTTCTTTTGCGTCACCTACTTTTTGTGGCTCTAAAACATTTTTGCGATTTCTCTTTATAACTCACTTGTGTCTAACTCATTTAACCTTTTTACACCTTGAAAATGCTTGACTATGTTAGTAGTGAGTGAAACTCTGAGACCTCCATAGGTCCTCAGAATGAACAGCTTGCAAAAAGCCTCTAGGATATCCCAGACCCTTTTGTGTTTCAGCAATAATAACTACCACCCTGGCAGACAAAAAATCTGACCACCTTCACCCTTGTGAAGAAAAGACTCCCCTGAGTCGATAGCAAAAAGAATCTCTGAATTTGCTCCCCTGAGCAGTAAGTTATGGATGGTCAAAGTTGACCTTTTTGTACAGAAGCTCTCTGGGAGAGAGGGTCGTATCTACCAATTTTTCTAAGTCCTATCTCTCTCACAAACTCTATCTACTGATGTACAAAACCAATCATATTACTCTTCCGTACACAAAAGTACAGCTGCCGGTGTACTTTATGTACGAATACTGTACGACATGGCCTAAATGTCGACACGTGGTATATCCGGATTTGCTCCCTTAATCCCCGGAGATGCCGCAATCCAATGTCAATCAACCACGTGTCATCCGATGTGGCGATGTCCAAAAACCGCCGAAATCCTCTTCCGCGATCTCGGCATTCATTCTGGCCGTCCGATTAAATGCAGATTTTAATCGTAGCCGTAATAAATACATGCGCGGTATTCGTTCCGCTATCGAAACAAATGCGCGGTACTAGTTTTGTTGTCCTTACCCTAATCCGTACATTTACATAACCGAACCTATGTATCCTGTAAATAGTCCCCGTTAAATGAATTTGCCAGCGTAGTAATGTTTAAGTATTTATCAAACACAATATATTCTAACATTAGTCATAGACCAAATGGATAGAGCAACCGACTTTCAGCGGCTTTGACGGCCGGTAGGTGCAAGTATCAAATCCTGTATCCGACAGCTTTACTTTTAGTAAATCAACTAATCTACTACCCGTATATCTCAGGATAGCATAGGCAGCCATGGCTCTAGCTTCATCTCCGACTTTCAGTGACTGCAACAAGTGTGGGAGTTGAAGAGAGAAGTTAGAGGCAGACTGCCTTGGCTTCTTTTTTGCATTTTATTTTAGACCTAGAAAATACTAAACAAACCATCAATTTCTACAGTGAGCCCCTAAATTGAAGTATTTTTTCATCGTCAAGTTGCTCATGATTTCGCCTTAACCCTCCGCAAGGAACTTCTTAGGATTTGCAAATATTATTATTGGTTGCTTAAAGGTTGTTGCCTTTCCTTTTAACGCTTTGCGACTCCTACTCTTAAAGTGTTGATATGCAAACATCTTGATTTTTCATGAATGTAATACGATTAGCATCCTCCCTCTAACACCATTGTTCCAATCCCTTAGCTACTCACCTTATCATTTTAACTTCCTTAATTATGAAAAAACCATACACCCAAAGTGTGCGGTCTATGGGTTATGTTTCCGTCGATGCTTGCACACTTACAAATTACTTAGAAATCCCGCTTTAATCAAGCATAGTAAACGGAGTCGTCCTCCTTGACTTCTTTTATAGGGTTTTTCTTCGATCGCACACATCAACAACCTCTCTTCAAAACTTTGAGATCATTAGTCAACGGAAGACTACATCTGACAACAATTGGTGTTTTAGGAAGAAAACATGAGCATAAAGCCTTCCAAGGCAGTTTGTTCCCCTTATACGAATATTTGGGACTAGTACCCCAATTGAAATATTCAAGGGCCATTGGTTTCATGTAATAAACGATTTTGAAGCCCTCCTCGACCATGTTATTGACGGCCCAAATAACAACTTAACCTCCTCAATATAATATTTCTTACTACTTACGTCCAAAATGGGGGTATCTCTCTAAAGGCAACCTCTTCAAGCACGGGCAAAAAGCCTCTTATTGTTGATCTTAACTAACAAAATTGCAATCCTTAGTGGAACCAAATAGAAAAGGTCCTACACTTGCAAATCTAATTGGGCTCCCCCCTTCAATGACTGGTATAGACAGCAAACCCATAAGACTAGGGTAAAAGTAAGCTGTGCACATGCACAAACGATTTTCGTACATGCCCAGTGCGAGTTTCTCTTATAACACGGACGCGGAACGCCCGTTATGGTAGGTGCGTGATGGAAATTCGTACGATCCGTATGCATGCGTGGCAAAGCCGTCGGTTATAATCCTGCCTATAATTAGATCTAAAGCCTTGTTGGTCCCTTGGCAAGCAACAAAGGTTTTTGTTGCGTCGCTGCCACGGCTCGGACATCACAGCTTAGTGTACGACAAGGGCGCGGGTCAGGTTGAGGGCGTCGCAAAGTTGCTAAGAACTCCTCAAGAAAGTAATTTCGAGAAATTTTAGGCTATTAACATATGGTTTTATGTCTAAATAACACGTAGATTTTACTCTTGAATAGGACGGTTGGCGACAACCTTTTAACCACAAGAATACAGCACACCATTTTAAGAGCATTACTATCTCAAATTAACTGTGAATAACAATTCTTTTTATGATACATTATTTTTAAAGAGCACATAATTTATTATATTCGTTGTAATTTTTACGTTTTTGGAAAAAATCAAACAAATCCGCATATATAATGTAGTTTCCACGTCATTTTCACGATTCAATAATGGGACATAATTTGGTCAACTTTGATAACAGTGATAGAAAAAAAAGTCAAACCAAGACCTCCTAGGCCGCCCATTGGAATTGAGTTAATCACGCTAATTCTGTCGCGACTTTTTTACCCCAAAACTTAAAAATAGAGTTAATAACACTATTTCAGGAAGACGATTAAAATCTCCTGTGCTCCCACTAAAATTCTACAGGGTCCATCGCCGACAGAATTCGCAGATCTAAAGAAGCTTATCTAGTAAGTGTCGACTCCAAATTGATAAAAAACCAAATGATTGACCCTTTGAAAATCAGAACCCCAATACAACTTCACCCCTGTGATATAAGACTTTCTGTGTGCTCAGTTCCACCACATAATGCAAAGTTGGAATATGAGTTTTGGACACATTCACCCACTTCGACTTTCCTTGAGAAATGGAGTCACCCTAGCATGCAAAATCTCTGACCGACTGCACCCCCGTGTAGACTGGACTCCCTTGAGTACGCGGCAAAAAGAATCACTGAAAATGGTCAACTGAGTTGATAATTATTGTTGGCCAAAGTTAGCCTTTTATACAAAAGTGCTCTCAAAGAGAGGCGGATACCTACCCAAAAATGCTAAGTCCTATTCCCTCTCTAAACCCCTTCTACTAAAGTACGGACCAATCATAAGACTGTACCGTACAAAAAGTACAAGTAGCGAAGTACTTTCAATACGGTAATTGTACTACATGGCCAAAATAGAGACATCTGTCACATCCAGATTTGTTTTCATGCTCTCCGAAGATTCCGTAAACCCGTACGATGCTGCCACGTGTCATTCGGAGTGGCGGTGACCGGAAAACGCCAAATTGCCCTCTCCGCAATATCGACTCCTATCACGACCGTTGGATGAAGACCGGATTGAATATTAGCCTTTGAAATAAATGTTGGCAGCATTTATTTCGTGCGGTAATATAGTACAAAACTAGTTCTATGTTCCACCGCACTATTTATTAGTTAAACGAAATGTCCTACTTGTAAATATTTAAATATCTATCAAACCCTATATACTTCAACATTGGTCTTAGACTTAACGCACAAAGCTAACCGCTACGGCTAGTTTGACGGACGGTAGGTACCAAGATCAAATCTTGGGTCCATCAAACCTCGTTTTGGTAAATCTACCGATTTCTACTCGTGTCTCTCTTGAAGGCCTAGGTAGCCATGGCTCTAACTCCCTATCCAACCTTTTGTGACTACAACAAGTTTGGGGGCTTGGAGAAGGGAGTTTAGAGGCAGACTGCCTCTGCTCTTTTTCTATTCTAAAGCAGACTTGGAAATCACACAAATATCAACACTCCCAGTATTTTCTAGTCTATTTTCCTATCATCTCACACAAAAACAAAATAAAACAACAAAAACCTTTTTCTTTCTTTTTATTTTCCTCTCATAAAATTTTAAGTGAATACCCCCGTGTTTTAAAAAGTGTATTAGATGAGTCAAAATACACATTGCATCTCGTTTATCAAACATTTTATTTTTCATGCCACATTTTATAAATCCGAGCTCTTGGAGCAAGGATTTTATCCACCTCATTCTTTTTTTATCCGAGCAAAATTCAAATTCGATCTTGCAGTTCAAACAGCCAGAACCATCCCCAATCTACAACAAACACCTACATGCTAACCCTTTTACAAGCACACCTTGATAAATGGCATCACTCCCATTAGTGATGTCAAAACCATTACCCCCCAAATTTATCCTTAAATCAAGAGTTCCCACTAAGTTCCTCATAAAAACAACATCTTCCATACTCATATTTTTATCCATGATACTCACCCCATTTTTTGAACTTTCCTCACTCTCTCCCATGCAATTCTTTCCACTCACTTTCTAATTTTATTTCCAATAAATAATTCTCCTCCCCTAAACCTTTCATTAAATATTCTTCTTCTCCCCTATCCTTTAAAACCCCCTCTATATTTACTTTTCCCCTTTCCTCAGAATTAGTTCAAGTCTCCTTTTCCGACCAGTTTTCATTTTCCAAAATATTTATAAATTATCATCATTATTTTTATTTTTCCCTTTTTCAATTATGGATCCTAGATCTGACTTTCTTATTTCAAAGTCATACTCTCTACACTCCTTGATATCCTCATCATGTCTAACACCTTCAAGTACCTCCCTTCCCTTTACTTCCCTTATACCTCCAAAAGCACATTGTTGCTGTCATGCCGCATCTCGTCGGCTATTTTAGTTGTTTATATTTAGGTGTTAGGATGGGTAGCCGCTACACTAATTTGTATTTGGGTGTTATTTGGGTTTCGCAAGACCGTACGACGTGTACCGTACGACCTACATTTTCCGTAATTTTTGGGATGACGATTTGGACCGTACCCGCGGTCCTTCCGTACGTCGTATATTTTCCGCAATTTCCATCGACGGTGGATTTGATTATTTCGCGTCGACCGTACGACTTACGTTGACCGGAATTCTCACGGCCACAAATTGGACCGTACTTGCGGTCCTGCCGTACCTGTTTCTATTTCCCGGATTTTCCGCTGACGACTCATATTCGAATTCACGTCGGTGCAAATAATCTTTCCGTACCACATCTATCGCCCGCGATTTCCGCCGACGGCTACTTTGGTGATTTCACGTAAACGGTACGACTCACCTTTTTCGGAATTTCCGCGACTACAAGTTGGATCGTACCTTCGGTCCTACCGTACCTACTTTCATTTCCCGAAATCCTGGCCGACGACAATTTGGAATCATTTCGCGCGAGGGAGCATCTCGACCGTCGACGCAAAGTATACGATTTTCTATATATCTCATCTGGACCGTTGACGCGTGTGAAAGACAAAGCGACTGTCAGTTCTGACGAAGTGACGCGATTGGACATTCAAAAGTCGTGAACCATTTGGAGGTTCACGCATTCACATGTAGATAGGAAGGGTTTTAATCCGTAGGTTATATATTCTGTAACGTAGGGCATAGGATTTCAGCCTCCTATTGGCTGAATCCAAACTAGACGCAAATGTTTACATAGCACGCTGTACTCTGATTGGCCTGTTTTCACTAGGCGTAGTTTTTTGTTACTTAGTTCATTTCAGAACATTTGCTGCACACAATTTTCAAGTGCAGGAATTATTTATTTATTTTTCAGTATTGAGGATTTTCTGCACCATCTTTTTATTTGTAAAATTGTCCGGACAGCTTAGAGGCAATTTTCTGCCTTTGCGTAAAGCGTCTAGTTTTCTATTACATTATCAATATCTTGTAAAGCCTTACATATTAATCTATACGGCTTCGGCCAAGACCTACACGGTTTCCCTTCACTTTTCTCGTCCTTTTGAGTGGATTTTGACCGCGATCTCACAACACAAACTTCTTTCCCCGGTTGTGGCTGAATTTTAATTAGAGTGGAAGTTGCATGTTGGGATTATTGATTTGTGGTTTTATTTCTTGAGATTGTGTATTTATTTCTATTTGGCTTTTGCGCAACTTTTGAGTTTGGTTATCTCAAACCTCATAAGTGTCGGGCATATTGTCATTTTCAGTTTTTATTTATCTTTCTCGGTTGTTTATGTTTTGATTCCTTTTATTTAAGTATAAATTCAGATTATTCTCGATAAAGATAACTCCTGCAAGGAATATAAATAGAGCGTGGGGCCTAGTGGTCATCCATCGGCTTAATAAATCGACCTAACCATAACCAGCTAAGTCATTGACCTTTCTTTTTCTTCCACCTTGCCTATTGTTGTATTTATCCATTGTTGCTTTTATGTTTTATTTCATTTACGATATCTCGCTATCATTTGAGTTTAAGTTGAACACAGCTGATGATATTGCATGCATCTTCATGTTATTTGACACATGCACGACATTGCTTTCGTGGAATTTTTGTGTGCTTTTCTCTCTTCTCTATTCTACCGATGTGAAGAAGCTCCAAAATTTCTTCGTCCTCTTTCTCTTTTTCCCCTTCTTCCTCCTCACTCACATAACAACTTCTAAGTTTTTCCAAACAAGGGCATTCCTCCATATAATGACCCTGTTCCCTACAAAAGAAGCAAACCCCTTTTTCCAAAGCTACCTTTTCTTTTTCTCTCCCTCTCTTTCCACCGAAGTTTGATAAGGTTTACCTTTTTCTTTCTTCCTCTCATCATGCTTCCGCGAGTCACCATTGTTCCTCTTATCACGCTTCTGCCAATCACCATCATTCCTCTTATCACGCTTCAACCAGTCACCACCACCTGTCAATGCATTCACCCTATCACTTCCCCTACAAAGCTCCAAAGTGCTTTCCCTCACAAGAATCATCCCTATGGTAATGCTCCAAGTTCATGAGGAGCAATCCATTGCTTGCATACGGTAATTATGTCTTCGTACTCATCTGGAAGCTTCATTATTAGCGTGTTAATATTTCTCACCTCAGATTCTACATAACCTGCACATGCAAACCCAACATATAATAGAGCAATATCATTGCAAAACTCTATCATGCTACCGCCTTTATAAACATAGGTTTATATTTCCTATTTACTAATTGCTACCTCTGTACATTTTCACTCTTATAAATCTGAATCAATGTTTCCCAGATTTCTGGAGACTTGGTTAGATTTAAAAGAGTGATAGCTATGGACTTATATACGTATCTAAGTATGAGATGTTTTGCTAAAGTGTTTTTATACTCCCAAATTTTACCGTCATTTTCTTCAGTTTTAGTTATAACCACTACGAGTGGAACCGTAGCCGAGAGTCTAACTCCCATTACCATAGGTGTTCCTTTTCTCTTTTCCCCTTTAACCTTTTCCATGGCAATGATTTTCCCTTCACCTTCCGTTGCGTCTCAACTCCGGTTGGTTTTATTGGAAGCCCCAGATGAATCTCCATAGTGAGTTCCACCGAAGCCCGGTGGCCGACACCTCACTTGTCCCAAAACAATTCCCCTTAAGTGCTTTTCGAAAAGTAATCCCTCCATTGTAAACTCCCAATAAGTGAAGCTTGTTCCATCAAACATAGGCACCCTAGATGGTGGGCCCATAACGTGAAATTCAATAGGGTCCATCCCCCACAGAATTCGCGGATCCAAAAAAGCTTATCGAGTCAGTGCCGAATCCAAGTTGATACAAACCCAAATGATTGACCACTTGACAATCAAAACCCCAATACAACTTCACCCATGTGGTATAAGACTTTGTGTGTGCTCAGTTCCACCACATAATGCAAAGTTGGAATATGAGTTTTGGACACATTCACCCACTTCGACTTTCCCTTAGAAATGGAGTCACCCTAGCAAGCAAAAACTCTGACCGACTGCACCCCCGTGTAGATTGGACTCCCTAGAGTACGCAACAAAAAGAATCACTGAAAATGGTCAACTGAGTTAATAGTTGTTGTTGGCCAAAGTTAGCCTTTTCTACAACAATGCTTTCAGAGAGAGGCGGATACCTACCCGAAAATGCTAAGTCGTATTCCCTCTCTAAAACCCCTTCTACTGAAGTTCGGACCAATCATAAGACTATACCATACAAAAAGTACAAGTACCGAAGTACTTTCAGTATGGTAATTCTACTACATGGCCAAAATAGAGACATCTGGCACATCCGGATTTGTTGTCATGCTCTCCGAAGATTCCGTACTGAAGATTCCGTAAACCAGTGCAATGCTGCCACGTGTCATTCGAAGTGGCGATAACCGGAAAACGCCAAAATGTCCTCTTCGCGTTATCGACTCCTATCACGGTCGTTCGATGAAGACCAGATTGAATATTAGCCGTTGAAATAAATGTTCGCAACATTTATGTCGTGCGGTACTATAGTACAAAACTAGTTTTATGTTCTACCGCACTATTTATTTGTTAAACGAAATGTCCTACTTGTAAATATTTAAATATCTATCAAACCCTATATACTCCAGCATTGGTCGTAGACTTAACGGACAAAGCTAACCGCTACGGCTAGTTTGACTGACTGTAGGTACTAGGATCAAATCTTGCGTCAGTCAAACCTCGTTTTGGTAAATCTACCGATTTCTACTCGTGTCTCTCTAGAAGGCCTAGACAGCCATGGCTTTAACTCCTTGACGGACTGTAGGTACCAGGATCAAATTGTGGGTCCTTCAAACATCCTTTTGGTAAATCTACCAATTTCTACGCATGTCTGTCTAGAAGGCCTAGGCAGCCATGGCTCTAACTCCCTATCCAACATTCAGTGACTACAACAAGTGTGGGGGCTTGGAGAAGGGAGTTTAGAGGCAGACTGCCTATTCTATTTTTCTATCCTAAAACAAACCTAGAAAATACACAAATATCAACACCCACTATACCATTATTATTAGTTATAATTTCGCATTAGAGCTAATAAAAATCAAACTCTAATAATAATGGGCGGTGTACAGTCGAGTATGAGTGCGTGAGTGTGTGCGGTTAACGCCTTAAATTGAAAAAACATGTTGTTGCGAGAACAAATCACATCAAGACTTTAATAAACCCGCTATCCCCAATCGTGTTTCAGTATTTCGCCATAGAAAAATAGTTTCTCAAAGTTCTACAGTAAATCTAAAAACGTTGAGTTTACTATTTTTTACTTTCAAAAATTGACTTGTTTACCACTTTCTCTTATGGATATTATATGCAATATTGCTAGTCTTATTATGTGCCGAAAATAAGTGTAGTGTGTTATAAGCGATTATGATATTCATTTTAAGATTTTTAGAAAAGCACATCATTAAATAAGAAAACAAAAAGGCACAAAATATGCGAGGTTTTTTTTGTATAAATATATACCTTAATACACAACTAAAAGGGGAGGGAAAAAGATGTAAATTCAAAGTGTTGAAATTTAAGTATTTTCTAGGTTTGTATTAGGATAGAAAATTGCACAAACACTCTGCCTCTAACTCCCTTCTCCAAGCCCCCACACTTGTTGTAGTCACTGAAGGCTGGATAGGGAGCTAGAGCCATCAGTGCCTCGGCCCTCTAGAGAGACATGGAGTTGTTTTGGTAGTTTTACCAAAATGGGAATTTACGGACCTAGGATTTGATTTTGGTACCTGCCTTCAATCAAATCTCCTATAGCCATTAGCTTTGTCTTGTGGACTAGGACCTGTGGAGAGATATATAGGGTTCGAAAGATTTTCAAAGGTTAACACGTAGACTAATTCATTTAACATGACAAATAAGATTCTCAGCGCATAGTTACAGTTAGATTTAGTACGAATTAGAATACCGCACGAAACAAATGTGCGGCATATTTATTTCATCGGCTAGAATTAAAAGTCGGTCTTGATCAAACGGCCATGGTGGGAGCCGATATCGCGGAATTGGCGTTTTGGCGTTTTTCCGTCAACGCCACTCCAAAAGACACGTGGCAACATCTTACCGGTTTGCAGAATCTTAGGAACGCACGATAACAAGTCCAAATGTGACAGATGTCACCGTTATGGCCATGTTGTACAAATACCGTACAAAAAGTACTCCGACACTTGTACTTTTATGTACGGTACACTCTTGTGATTGGTGTCGTTCCTCATTAGTAGATGGTTTAGAGAGAGGTTTAGGACTTAGAAAATAGTAGGTAACCGCCTCTCTTTAAGAGTGCTTCTGTACGAAAGGTCAACTTTGACCAGCCATAACTAACTGCTCAGGGGAGCAAATTCAGTGATTATTTTTGCTGCGGACTCAAAAGAGTCCAGGTGTAGTCTGTCAGAGATTTTGCTTCCAGGGTGGTTGCATTTGTAAGGGAAAGTCAAAGTTGGGGAATGTGTTCAAATACTCATATTCAAACTTTGCACTCTGTTGGGGAACTAAGCACACAGACTGTCTTCTTTCACAAGGGTGAAGCTCTATTAGTGTTCTGACTGTCAAGGTGTCAGTCATTTTGGGTTCGTATCAACTTAGAGTTGGCAATATCTAGATAAGCTTCTTTGGATCTGCGATTTCTGTGGGGGAATGGAGCCCATATAATTTCACAAAGTGTTAACTTTCCTCGATCCAAAAAAAGCCATTAACCATGTTTAGAAAACAATGACTTTTAAAATTAAGACATTTTAAACTCATAATTGCAACAAGAAAAAATGCCTTATTTTATTTGCCTTACTAACAATGCTTAAAATTTGGCTAGGGTTTATAATATTAATGTTTTACGTGTCATTTTCATGTATTATGTTACTCGTAATAGAATAGGTGTTTAACATTTATTTTTACCCTATCAAGTAAATACTACGTATGTAAAGTGGTGTGAAACCTGTCGTAGTTACAATATGCTTATCATACACGATAAATATATATATATATATATATATATATATATATATATATCTCATTATATATACCACCTTTGCCACATTTGTTTAATTTACCACAGATTAGCATGTTACAACATCACAAGTTGCGTGTATTCCCCCGTTGCTCTAGTCACCGGTATCGCTTAGATTACTATCGCTTCCGAGGTTATTAAAAATATTCGGCTGTTTGTTTTTGATTTTATAATGTAATTTTAAAGCCTATAAGAATTGAATTTGCCTAATGAAACCCAACTTAAATTATCGTACCAAAACGTGGCTCATTAAAAATGATTGTTTATATTAACTTTGGTCTTTCTATTTGCATAAGAAAAAAACAACGTTAATCGTAAAAGTCTCAATACACATATTTTAGGTTGTGACAAACGATGCTATATTTTTATGTTTATATTTGAAGTTTAAAATAGAAAGTGTTGTTTAGTTTGCTCGTGGATATTAACAAAATATTACATGTTTTCAAACAAAATCTCGGATGCTTTGTTGACCTCGATTAAACAAATCGTTAGGTTTATGAATCCTCTACGTATTTTTTCGCTAGTTAGAGCTGATGTTGTTGGCTCGCGTGTTTTGATACTCCCATTTAATCAATGTGGATGACGATGTTCGAGTCACACAGTTTTACTTTGTAAAAAATGTGGACGTCAACGCAACGATTGATTGATTAATTTGATTCAATTTAAACCAATATATAATCTTTAATGCATGTTCATTTCATATTGATCGAGATCCAATAGTGTGTCATTTGATAAATAGATTTGTATACTCGTCTAACAACTCTATTAGAAACAAAAGGATGTTATTTCCTACACTTATGTATAACTACTCAAATAATAAAGTTGTCTTTATTGTTTGAGGAAACCGACACCACATTGTCACCATAAGAGTCGTTTATCCACAAAGCTTACGTATAGGAAAACATATACCCGTGCCCGCGAGTTATTTTGTCTCATGTAATAATTACACATAATTTTATGTATAGAAAGAGATTACATAATTTGTAAATTGACAAAAAAACTATGTAAAATCTTTTCATTTACGAAGTACAAGTTTTTTTGTGAAGGTTTAAGCCTTGTTTTATGCTTTGATTTTTTTTTGTTGGCCATACACATTTTTACAGCATGTCTTTGAAAAAAAAAATTGGCATATGTAAATTTGAGACACATTAAGAGAGCTTGATGTGAAACACTTAAGACTTAAGGTCAATGGTAAAATTAAAGGTAGTATTTCTTAAAACATTTAGCCATGTTTTGAAAATGTTTTTTTTTTTAATTAACCTAAAGATTTGTGACTTAAAAACGTTTCCAAATATGAGGGTTTAAGTTGTTCAACTAAACCGAAACAAATTCATTGTTTTCAATTAAAAAAAAATGTTTCATTGTTTCTACTAAGATTGTAATATTATTCGTGTCTCCTAACAGAACGTGACCCGTAAGTGAGGGTTGATAAGAGACAGTATTATTTAAATAGATATATCAATTTGCATGTGAAAAAGGCTTTAAAATACATGAAGGTATGAATGTTACTCAAATATATAGACATGTATAAATGATTGTTGAAATTTATGTATTTTCTAGGTCTGTGTTAGAAAAATAAATAGAGTGTTGAAAAGAGGTGACTAATAGTTCACTTCTATATTTTAGTTAGAATGTAAAGAGAGAGAAAGAGAGGACCAAAGGCACGCCATGGTTGCCGCATCATCTAGAAGGAGGAAGAATGAATTGGAAAGTATTTTACTAGTTTTAGCAAAATACTGCCGCCGTCCGGATTTGAACCGGGGTTTGTAGGCTACTGAAAAGTCCAACGCCTTATCCATTAAGTTACTTACACAAGATACAGGTGACGGGTTTCATAAATCTATAAATATTAACGAAACAGCTAATTAACAGCAGACTAACCAAAATGAGCAATTTCTGCATGTACGCGAATCTGAACCGTGTAAAATATGTGTTGATCGGACGGCCGGAATTATAGCCGCCACGCGAAGTGAGCTTTTTGGCGGCATACGGATATAGCGTCACGCGGTGCCACGTGGCGCCACATTATTTGATACCGGAGAAGATGGGAGGAGGAACCATGGCTTCCGATATGACAAGTGTCACCTTGTAGACCTTGTCGTACAATGGTTGTACAATAAGTACATCGCCCATTGTACCTTCTTGTACTTTATAGTGTTCCTATTGGACTAGGGTTTAATAGTAGGTAGCCGTGAGTAGGCAGACCGAGACTTAGTAATATTTAGGTACCTCTCTCTCTAAGAGAGCTTGTAACTATAAAGGTCATCTTTGACCAGCCATAACTTAATGCTCGGGTGAGCAAATTCAGTGATAAAAAAAAAAATTTGCTGCGGACTCAGGGGAGTCCAAGCTACACAAGGGTGTAGTCGGTCAGAGTCTTTGCGTGCCAGGGTGGCACTTATTAAGTGGGAAAGTCAAAGTGGGGAATATTGTCCAAAACACATATTGAAGCTTTGCATTTTGTGGTGGAACTGAGCACACAGAAGGTCTTCTCTTCACAGGGGTGAAGATATATTGGGGTTCTTATTGTCAAGGGATCATTTATTTGGGTTTATATCAACTTGGAGTCAGCACTATCTAGATTAGCTTCTTTTGGATCTGCGAATTCTGTGGGCAATGGAGCCCATAGAATTTCAGGTTAAAAACTGAAATTCTATGGGCTCCATTGCCCACAGAATTCGCAGATCCAAAAGAAGCTAATCTAGATAGTGCCGACTCCAAGTTGATATAAACCCAAATAAATGATCCCTTGACAATAAGAACCCCAATATACCTTCACCCCTGTGAAAAGAAGACCTTCTGTGTGCTCAGTTCCACCACAAAATGCAAAGCTTCAATATGTGTTTTGGACAATATTCCCCACTTTGACTTTCCCACTGAATAAGTGCCACCCTGGCACGCAAAGACTCTGACCGACTACACCCTTGTGTAGCTTGGACTCCCTTGAGTCCGCAGCAAAAAGAATCACTGAATTTGCTCACCCGAGCAGTAAGTTATGGCTGGTCAAAGATGACCTTTATAGTTACAAGCTCTCTTAGAGAGAGAGGTACCTAAATATTACTAAGTCTCGGTCTGCCTACTCACGACTACCTACTATTAAACCCTAGTCCAATAGGAACACTATAAAGTACAAGAAGGTACAATGGGCGATGTACTTATTGTACAACCATTGTACAACAAGGTCTACAAGGTGAGACCTGTCATATCGGAAGCCATGGTTCCTCCTCCCATCTTCTCCGGTATCAAATAATGTGGCGCCACGTGGCACCGCGTGACGCTATATCCGTATGCCGCCAAAAAGCTCACTTCGCGTGGCGGCTATAATGCCGGCCGTCCGATCAAAACATATTTTACACGGTTCAGATTCGCGTACATGCAGAAATTGCTCCTTTTGGTTAGTCTGCTGTTAATTAGCTGTTTCGTTATATTTATAGATTTATGAAACCCGTCACCTGTATCTTGTGTAAGTAACTTAATGGATAAGGCGTTGGACTTTTCAGTAGCCTACAAACCCCGGTTAAATCCGGACGGCGGCAGTATTTTGCTAAAACTAGTAAAATACTTTCCAATTCATTCTTCCTCCTTCTAGATGATGCGGCAACCATGGCGTGCCTTTGGTCCTCTCTTTCTCTCTCTTTACATTCTAACTAAAATATAGAAGTGAACTATTAGTCACCTCTTTTCAACACTCTATTTATTTTTCTAACACAGACCTAGAAAATACATAAATTTCAACACATATGATACGAATATAATATCACACAAATGAGGTAGTAAGGGTTAATTCAAGGTGCAATATGTTTTTAAATTACTTTGTCGACGAGGAATGTTTATTTGTATCATATCTGTAGATTCTTTAGTGTTCTAAATATTGCCCTGTGCCTAAATATTTGCAAATAGGTGAAAAGCACGAATTAACTATGTATAGTGTGGTCCAAACAACCCAAAAATATATATATTTTCAAGGACGAAAGTAGTTATGTTGTATTATATGGCCAATTTTATCAATCGAGAGAAAAAAACAGTTTTATTTTTACCTCTTAATTTCACTCTAAACTTGGTGAATAGTGAACATTGGACATTGAAAAGTGTTGAACATCCTAGCTTCCCACTCTGAAGGTATGACTTAGTGAATATTACCTTTACAATATATGTTAGCGTTATTTACATTGCGGACGAGGGATTGTAGTTATTTTAACATTCCATATGATATGTTCTTTTTATTTTTTACGTTTAGTAAAACATGACCGTTTACTTGTATTTGTACTCATGTATTTAAATGTGAAAATTATTCACTGGTCCAACAACCAACCACTAGTAAGGTAACCACCCATAAATTTAAGAGCCTTTTTAGGTTGTTTCCTTTAATTGGAAATGATCGTAAACTTTTCCTTTAATTGTGCGGTCTCATTTTACTTCTCCAAAATTCTCATTTGACATTTGCTTATGTGTTGCTCTCATGTTTTATTTCTGTTTTAAATTTTTGATTATAAGCCATCTATGTGTAAAAGGTGCTAAAGGCTTCTCGGACCTATAGAGGATAACCACGTACATTTACATAGGTATTAGGTTGATAAAACAATAAGGTGGATTTGGTGACACAATTTTAATGAATACAATTATGTCTTCCATGTCAAAAGCCAAGTCTTTATTGCAAAAATAGCCATGGTAAAACCATCTCTGTCCAAAAGGGTTAAAACTGAAAAAAACATTAATGTTTGGAGACTACAAGAGTGTAAAGCTACGCCTAACAAATTAAACGAAACGCGAAACACTAAAGTACTAACAAAAGCAAAAAACCAAAACAAAAAAAGGGGAAGAAAGTACACCGTGAATCGCTTGTATTGTAAATAACATTCTATGCGCGCCCCTAAATTTTGACCTTCCAATCTAACATAGAATTAGTAATACTTATTTTCCTTGTACGTTAATATAGGTATGGTTTTGTTATCGTCAATTACACTACACCGCCAATCGCTATTAGCGTAAAAGTTCCTTTAAAGTATATGAATAATTACCGTGGTTTACGCTAATTAAGAATTTGAAAATTTTGAAAAAAAAAATACATTCTAATTGTTTAATAATTCTAATTTGGGTCTTTGAAAAAAGTAAATGTCGGTCGCAAACATGCTTACACTAATATAGGAATTTGTACAAAATCTGACAAATAGTACACAAATTGTACGTTCACACAGTCGAAACGTGGTTGCTGGACGAATATATGCGAACGTGATATTTGACAACCCGATTCGATCCCCTTTTTAGACCGCACATTCTCATGGGTCCACGGCTACTAAACATAATGAATTGTACTTTCTCACTTAAAAAGGTATGTTTTTGTACGGTATGACTCTGACCGTATAGCACACTATTTAAAAGATGACGTACTTCCGTTTTGTACGATACTTGGAAAATAACCCTAAATGGCGTACAGAAAAAAATAGAATAAGCTACGCTATTGGAGAATAAAAAAAAAAAAAGCGGGACGGATTTAGCGTACACCACGCTAATAGCGATTGTCGGTGTAGTTTGAACAGTTTTTAAATATAGTGTACCAAATGTGTCAGTCCGTACCGGCAGTGTTAGCAGTGCTGCACTAAAGTACAGAAAAAGTGTCAGAAAAAGTTGTCGACACGATAAAGTGGGTGACGTCGACACGGTTTATCGCACTCAGATTTGATTCCTAGTAATAAAGATGAACCTGTTCTCACTTGTTTAATCGTCGACTATGGGAACACGGGCTATAGCGCGGCTACAGTATGGCAATTTGTATCCGAATTAGTGTTATATGTGTTAATTAGAGTTAATGTTTTTTTGCCTCCGGTCATGAAACTCAATATAGCGTTAATGGCATTATTTGTTTCTTTACACTATTAACAACACAAGCGATTCAGTACTACAGAACAGGACAGTACAATACTGTCCTGTACACCGTGAATCGTTATTAGCCTTATGTACGCTATATCGGCACCCCAAAATTTTGACATTGATACCTTAAATATAATAAATTACTCTATTTAAGGACGTGTACCATAATCTGCCACGTCTCCTTACACTAAATTAGAAATGAATGACGCTAATTTATTCTTTACACTAATAATTTCTATGCGCTAATAACGATTCAAGGTGTACTGTACTGTACTAATCTCGTTTATATTATATGTTTCCATAGGTGGAGCGGACGAATTAGACCAGAACCGAACCGGGCCGAGTGCCATCAGTTGTTTTGGTGCTGTGCCACATACTGCCATAGTACGGAATACGCAACATAAAGACACACAACTATTAAAAACGTAGAAACGGCGTTTTACTACGGCCTTTTCCGTTGAAACCTTTCGTCGTGCACAGTAGCCGCCAGAGCGTACGAAGTCAACCCCCCATGTAGCTTGCCGCCTGCCGCTCCGACGGTCGTTATTGTCGGTATCCGTCAGTGGCAAATTAAATCGGAGGGGCCGTACGGCCACCTGAAGGATTCCGGTATCCTTGTCCACAGCTGGAGAAGTTATGTCAGAGCCGGCTGCATTTATTGCCCGGAACCAGATCGAATCTCGATCTTCACATTCGCCAATCGATACGCACGAACGAAACGCAGCGGACCACTCACCGACATCCTACGTGTCTCGTCTTCCCGCCATTTTTCTCCACTACCCGACAGACCAGCGGTGTCGACTTGTCCGTGCCGTACAAGTCGAATAATACTATTGTATTCCTTTAACGCCGCGTGCGACGTCGTCCGTCGTGCGACGCATTGGCGCATTGAATGCGACGCAGCCGATTGGTGGATCCGCGCCGCCCGGCAGTTTCGCCGACAGCACCGGCGCGATTCGCGCGAAACTCCCACTGCCGCCGACAAACCTGTGACGCTGTGACGCTCTGGAGTTGGCGCGGATGGGGGAGAGGGAGGTACAGATAGACCGAGGAAGGGGGGGGAGAGGGAGAGAGAGCGATAGACCAGGAGCTGGAAGACTTGGGAGACGGAGACGGTTAGCAAGGAAAGAGAACACGAGAAACAGGAGAGAGAGGGAGAGGAAGAAGAGAGAGGAAAGGGAGAGGGGGAGAGAGAGAGAAGAGAGAGAGAGAGGAGGGAGAGGGAGAAAAGGAAAGAGAGAGATCGAGAGAGAGGGAAAACTGAAGGAAGGAAGGAAGGAGTGACAGGGTTAAAGAGAGGTTTGATAGAGAGGGAGGGAAGCGAGAGAGGGGGAGAGGGAGAGCAATCGAAATGGGGACACCAAGAGAAGTGTGGAGGCAGGTGGGTAAATCTTAAAGGGGGTGGAGGGAAGGGAGAGGAGGCTAGGAGGGGGGAAAAGACAGAGGACAAGATGAAAGATATTTGAAGAGAGTGGATATAGTGTGGGCAGGGAAGGATTGGAAGGGAGAGGAAGGAGTTGGTGGAGAGGACTAGGTGTGTGACAAGGGAGAGAGGGAGGGAGAGACTGGACTGTAGGGTAGGGATGGCTGGTTCGTGGGTGGAAGAGGGAGAGAGCGAGTGAGTGTATGTGAGAAGAGAGAGAGAGAGAGAGCAAAAGTGTTGAAGAGGGGACAAGGGATAAAACGAGGCCATTCGCACGTGTCTCTGTTTGGAATATTTTTCTTCAGTGGAGGAGTCTTTGGCCCTTTTGCTCACACGTGTGTTTTTTTTCTGGGTTTTGTCCTATTGCAGATTTTTGTGTTTTGTGCGTTTTTTGTCTTATCTGCGGCCGTGGTTTCTGCTTCCCGAGGTGCGCTTGAGTCTTTTCCTTCTTCTGATGAGAGCCCTCCCCCACATGGCGTTTGAG
>JBBHKE010003477.1:32451-91009 GCA_037447655.1 Zygnema cylindricum
AGTTTAAATCTGTACTGCAAATTAAGAGATAGCTAGGTACACGTTGAGTTGGGACAATGATAAAAAAAAGTAAAACGCCGGTTATGTTATACCCAGAATTTCCATATAACATAAAAAACGCATGTAATCCGTATACCATATTGTATTGGCCGCAAAATGAAAAAAAATAGTAACAGGGTTGAGTTGCACATGGATCGATAGAGAATTAAACGTCATGTCTAAATTTGAAAAAAAAAACGGACAAAAAAATCTTTTTCTGTGAGTTTTGAGCAACCTTTAATTTAAACCGTCAGATTCGGATGATCGGACGGTCGCTGATTAAAGTAGCAATCTAAGAAGATCACATGAAAAGCCTATAACACAACTTACGATGAAGGCTATCGTCAGATTTGGACGATCGGACGGTCGCTGATCAATGTAGTGACTTAAGACGACCACATGAAAAGCCCATAACACAACCTACGATGAAGGCGCAGACAAAAGACCTACAATAGAAACGCCTACTTTTGAACTATGCTATTAACGATTCACGGTGTACAGAACAGTACAGTACAATACTGTACTGTACTGTGCTAATCTCGTTTATATTATATGTTTCCATAGAAGGAGCGGACGAATTAGACCAGAACCGAACCGGGGCGAGTGCTATCTGTTGTATTGGTACTGTGCCACATACTGCCATAGTACGGACATATGGTGCATAGTACGCAATATGCAACAAATAGTCACACGAATATTAAAAACGTCTAAACGGCGTTTTATTACGGCGTGTTACGATGGAACCTTTCGTCGTACACTGTAGCCGCCAGAGCGTACGAAGTCAACCCCCAGTTCAGCCTGCCGCTACGACGGTCGTTATTGTCGGTATCAGTCAGTGGCAAATTAAATCGGAGGATCCGTACGGCCACCTGAAGGATTCCGGTATCCTTTCCTACAGCTGTAGAAGTTATGTCAGAGCCGGCCGCATTTATTTCCAGGAGCCAGATCGAATCTCGATCTTCACATTCGCCAATTGATACGCACGAACGAAACGCAGCGGACCACTCACCATCATCCTACGTGTCTCCTCTTCCCGCCATTATTCTCCGCTACCCGACAGACCAGCGGTGTCGACTTGTCCGCGCCGTACATGTCAAATAATACTGTTTGTCTGTTTTGTTCCTTTAACTCCGCGTGCGACGTCATCCATCGTGCGACGCATTGGCGCATTAAATGCGACGCAGGTGATTGGCGGTTCCGTGCGACCCGCCAAGTTCGCCGACAGCAGCGCCGCGTTTCGCGTGAAACTCCCACTGCCGCCGACAAATCTGTGACACTGTGACGCGCTGGAGTTGGCGCGGAGGGGGGAGAGGGAGGTACAGATAGACCGAGGAAGGGGGGGGAGAGGGAGAGAGAGCGATAGACCAGGAGCTGGAAGACTTGGGAGACGGAGACGGTTAGCAAGGAAAGGGAACACGAGAAACAGAAGAGAGAGGGAGAGGAAGAAGAGAGAGGAAAGGGAGAGAGAGAGAAGAGAGAGAGAGAAGAGAGAGAGAGAGGGAGAGGGAGAAAAGGAAAGAGAGAGATCGAGAGAGAGGGAAAACTGAAGGAAGGAAGGAAGGAGTGACAGGGTTAAAGAGAGAGGATTGATAGAGGGAGGGAAGCGAGAGAGGGGGAGAGGGAGAGCAATCGAAATGGGGACACCAAGAGAAGTGTGGAGGCAGGTGGGTAAATCTTAAAGGGGGTGGAGGGAAGGGAGAGGAGGCTAGGAGGGGGGAAAAGACAGAGGACAAGATGAAAGATATTTGAAGAGAGTGGATATAGTGTGGGCAGGGAAGGATCGGAAGGGAGAGGAAGGAGTTAGTGGAGAGGACTGGGTGTGGGACAAGGGAGAGAGGGAGGGAGAGACTGGACTGTAGGGTAGGGATGGCTGGTTCGTGGGTGGAAGAGGGAGAGAGCGAGTGAGTGTATGTGAGAAGAGAGAGAGAGAGAGAGCAAAAGTGTTGAAGAGGGGACAAGGGATAAAACGAGGCCATTCGCACGTGTCTCTGTTTGGAATATTTTTCTTCAGTGGAGGAGTCTTTGGCCCTTTTGCTCACACGTGTGTTTTTTTTCTGGGTTTTGTCCTATTGCAGATTTTTGTGTTTTGTGCGTTTTTTGTCTTATCTGCGGCCGTGGTTTCTGCTTCCCGAGGTGCGCTTGAGTCTCTTCCTTCTTTGGTTTAGAGCCCCCCCCCACATGGCGTTTGAGACCGGCCCCTTTCCCTTTTTAGGGTTCAGGCTTTCTGCACCTTCATCTTGGACTGTTGTATGCCGCATACTTCAATTTAAATCTCTCTCTCTCTCTCTCTCTCTCTCTCTCTCTCTCTCTCTCTCTCTCTCTCTCTCTCTCTCTCTCTCTCTCTCTCTCTCTCTCTCTCTCTCTCTCTCTCTCTCTCTCTCTCTCTCTCTCTCTCTCTATCGTTCGTTAACGGCTTTGCTTCCTCCTCCCTCAGTCCATCTCTCCACTCTTTCCCTCTCACTTTCTTTTTGAATTTTTTGTTTATCTTTTCTCTCTCTCGCATAATCTATCCCTGCGTCTCTCACCTGACTATTCCGCCTTGCTCTCCTGCGCTCTTTCCCCATTCTCTCTTTCTCACCCTTTCTCTGTCCCTTCCTTTCTTTCTCTCCCTCCCTCTGCTTGTCACTCACATTGCGGACCTTTGCTCCTCTCAGCCTCTTTCTCCCTCACCTCTCGCACTAACACTCGCTCCATCCTCTTTCTTCCTTCCCTCCCTTCCCCCCTCCTCTCCCTCTTCTGCAGACCTCTCCAAACTCACCGCTCAGGAGAAACTCGTAATCGAACTTCCTTTCCTCCGACAGAGCCCCTCCCCTCCTCCCTCCCCTCCTCCTCCCTCTCCTCCTGCCTCTCCCGCTCCTCCCTACCGCACTCCTCCTCCTGCCAAAGCACGTGTCCCTGACAATGGCGGCAAATGCTCCTTCAATGTTGAATCTTACACCGCTTTTACGGAAAGTGACTTTTATCTACGTTTAAACTACCCGGAAAGTACCACAGTATTTATGTATATGGCAGCCGATATTGTTTTGGAACAACCTTTAAATATGTCCCAAGGATGGTCTTGTACTTCGATTCGACCGCAAGAAAATCGAACGTACACGATCACTTATCCGAGCGACACGAGTCCGGCGGTTTTTATTTGGAACACTAATAATGTGTTTCTGTACGGAGTGAATGTGGTGATTCCTCACCATGCGGATTCGCCGAACTGTCGCGTCACCTATCCCAAGATGCCGGATTTCTATGGGGATAATGTGTGTGGGGCGTTGCATATTTGGAGATCGTATGAGGTGAAGGTGTACGCGGTGAGTAAGAGAGAGGGAGGGAGAGGGAGGCATAGAGTCAAGGTATTAGGGGGAGGGAATTCTAGGCGAGGGGAGGAGGGAGTTTGGTAGAGTGAAAAGGAGGGAGTTGGAGATTTGTGTGAGAGAGTGAGAGAAAGAGGGTGAGTGGGTAAAGGGAGTTGAAGAAGGGATTTTGCTAAAATGAATGGTTGATGATAGAAGTGGATGAAAGCATGTTTTTTCTTTGTTTTTGAGTTTTGGAGTTTGGATTTTTTGGTTTTGCAGGGAAGAGTCTTTGGGAGAATTGACATCTTAAGATCGGCTCGAGTTCACATCGATTCTGTTACCGCTTTTGCCGACGGATATCCTCCGTATTCAAATTTGACAAAGTTTCGTACTCAAGCTGCCATTCGAATTATGTATTGCGGCGATTCTCTGAATCTGATTCGTGCGAATATTGTGATTTCCAACTCCGACATTTCAGGTGAGGTTTTTGGTATAGAAAAGATTACACTTGTCCTTTTTCTTCACTGCTTTCCTCAAAGATGCTTTTCGATTTTGGTTCCATTTTTGCTCTTTATGAACTCAATGTTTTCGGTAGATTTATCAACTTTCGCTGTTCAGTTGCTCAATTGACTTGTATTGTTCTCCAGTGTGAAAGGGATGTTCTTAGGTATCTTTATCTCATTTCTTTAAGTTTAAATAAATTCATAATTAGACTGAAAACTAGTCAGATATTAGTGTGTAACACTAGGCTCGAGCACGACTGACATTAGACTGAGAGCTAAGCTAAAACCCTGGACAAATAAAACCAGATGAAGACTAAAAGAAACTGCACTGAGAGTCTGATATGCTATGTTGAACCTGAAATACAATCCATAATTCTATTTTTTCCATTATTCTAATTAGGTTTTTTTTTCAATTAGCGTTAATAGTGGAAGTACACTGTGATGGAAATAGTGTGGCGTACGGACAGGGTATCTCCGTATGAAATGGTACTTTTTGAATTACAAAGGCATAAAAAGACACTTAACATTATTGCGCACACATGTGAATGTGCACTGGAAGAAAGAGATGCAAACTCTTTGACAAAAATCACGTTCTCATATGTTCATCCGTCGACCGTGTGAACAGCGCGACAGCATACGAATTGTCAGATTTTGTACGGGTACACATATTACTGTAGACATCGAAAGGGCGAGTATTTCTTATTCAGGACAACCCAAAATACAGTTAGGGATTAATTTGTATATATATTTTTTTTCAAAAAAAAAAAATTCCCGATTAGTGTTAATAACACTAATTTTTTTTTTACGCTATTTATTCCTTTACTCTAATAGCGATTGACGGTGTACCGTATGTCACGAATTTCACAGAGGGCCTTTCTATGTGATGTCCGTTTTGGAAGTAGCGTTGGGAGGACGGATGAGCCATGATGACCTAAAAAACAGTTAGTAAATTCCACTGCCAAAGTTGATATTTCGACTGAAATCGATTATGTACTTCGTACTGTACTCACTTGACTCGGATTCCGTACAGTACTGTAAAATATGTACAGTACGTACAGTTTGTTTCTATGTTTCTAATTCTGTTTCTGGTCGGTTGTTTCCTTGCAGCAACGTGATGACAAATCTGCTTCACTACAATGTGAAATGGACGGCTGGGATTTTGAGTTGCCAGACGTACTACCAAAACAACTGCCTCAACTTCCCAGGAAGTGTCTGGGCCAGAATTTACTTCAATACATATGACACGCCAGCCTGGCGACAGGTGGAACTCGCAACCCTTGTCCTTTCTCTTATTTTCTTTATTTTTCTCTGATTTTGTTTTTTGTCTTGTTTCAGATGTTAGAACGTTTTGAAGATGATCTCATTGGTAAGTTAAAATGTCCAATCAATTACCAAATAAACCTAAAACCTTAATCGTACGAAACTTGATTGCCCTTGACCGGCTTACTGTAATTGGTTCTCATGTAATTTTTCATGATTTCTTTTCCACAGATTGCCCCGTACCTTACCAACCTCTGTACGGAAACCTCGGTCGACGGAGTCCACTGTAATCCCGCCGGAGGTTTCGATGCGACAGTTTCCGGAAACTGCAGCGGTCTCCCCACCGGAAATAGTATGAACATCATTACCGTCGACGGCTCCAAATTTAACCCTCCGTACTACGGAAGCTGCGGCGACGTGTTGAACGCCGACAAGCTCAACTCCCTCACATTCATGAACGTGTCGAGCGCCACCTCGATGTTCGACGATTTCGCGAACCTAGATTTTGGCGTGTCCAACTTCCAATCGCCCTTGTACGCACGTGTGAACGGATTCAAATCCTGCCCGAGAAGTAAAGTCGGCATTCAGAAAACTTTGAGTCTCGTGGCGCAAATGAAGACATTTAATTCTGTGGCTCCTAAGTGGCTGATGGAACAAACCCCGTCAAATCCGGAGATTGACGACATTGTGACAGCGCAATCGAAAACGGGAAATCCTCAAGCCTTTTAGTACGGGTTTTATGTGCTATTTTTTTTTATTAGAGTGCGTACGGAAACTATTTTATGTTTTGGTCTAGTCTAGAATATTTAGTACGGAAGGACAGCAAGTACGGCGAAATCGAGACGTTGAGGTTGAAAGTATTTATTGTCCGATGTGAATTATATCCTGTGTAAAATACGAATCTGATTGTTTAGGTTTTTCCCGTTTTTAGATCCTTAAGCCTATATGGGGTATTAGGCCAGTTTTTTCTATTATAAATGAGGGAAATGTGTTGAGTTGAAAGGCAGCACCAATTTGTGCCGCGCGGGAACCCTATTTTATATTTTTTTTATTTTTTTCCCTATATCTTTTTACCTTTTGATTATTCCAATATTCTGTTGTTCTTTGTTTTCTTAATTCCAAGTCATCCGTTTTTTGGTAAGAAATTGTCCTGGAGTGTCTGCGATGGCTTCTTATGGTGTCAATATATCTTTTATGGAATGATGGAATTTGGTAGATGATGTGCATGAGTTTCGACGTAACAATAGTAGACGACAAAAATGATGACAAGATATGATATCAACTTTGATTCAGTTTGGTACTTTGTTTGTACGAGAACAAGAAAAAGATTATATTGCCAAAAAAAGCGATGGTAAGACCCGCTATAATACAAAACATGATCGTAACTAACAATCCTGGATGACCATCGAAGTTAAATGACAAAAATCACTCAGTTTTCCGTTTCTCGTTATGGTTGGAAAGTAATTATTTGTTTAGATACGTTCTCCCGTTTACGTCAGTCTGTAGTTTGTTTCAATCCTGTTACGTGGTTGGACGAGTCTAAAAGTTCACACGTGCGAAAACACTTGGAAATGCTACACCGTGAATCGTTATTAGCCTTATGTACTCTATATCCGCACCCCAAAAGTTTGACATTGATACCTTAAATACAAATAAATTACTCTATTTAAGGACGTGGACCATAATCTGCCACGTCTCCTGGCACTGGCACTAAATTAGAATGAATAACGCTAATTTTTTCTTTACACTAATAATTTCTATACGCTAATATCGATTCAAGTTGTACCTTTAGTCATCCGTCCCCAAGTGTACTGTAAGGCGCACTATTAGTACATTTAACGTACAGTACGGGATGATTGACCACAAATAGCGGTTCCAATCGGCTTTACACATTTGAAATTTAAACCGATTGTCGGGCGTCCACACGCGCTTGGCAAGCAGGGTACACCATGAATCGCTTCGCGTGAATGTTTTTTTCCAACTTAAAACATCTTTTCTCTTTGCACACTTGTCGGATTTTCAATCCGACAATTCCGATTAAAAGTTAAAGTTCTCACCTTCCTGTTAGTATTCTCCAAACATAGGCCGGACACGTGTGCGCAGAGAAAAGATGTATTGAGTGAGAAAGAAAACATTAACACTAAAAGCGATTCACGGTGTAGTGAGGAGTTTTGCTTTTGTGTTCTTTTTATCAAGCCAGACCTTAATGTTGCTTAGGGTACTTTCGCATGTGCTAAAGTTACAGTTATTTTCTGTCGTTTTCCTCCATAACTTAGAAAAAAACGAGAAAATCCGCAGCCGTACCAAAAAATAGAAATTACCACCGTACAAGTTGCGTTACCTTGAAACTTTATACGTACAATAGTTTGTCGTTTAGCGCGATGCAATTTGTCGTCTAGCGCATTTCGACCCACTTTCGCGTCCATTCAACACATGTTCAAACTTTACATCAAATCACCTCGCGAGGTGATTCGAAATAAAGTCCAATAAGGTGAGCGAATAGGCAGACGTTGTTGCACGTGTCGGAAGCTTTTTACAATTTTTGTGCGCGGAGTACCAAAAACAAACACACTGCACGTTTCCAGCCTGTGCGTACTGTTTTCTGTGCGCTGATTTTCGTATAGGGGCCGTCTCTCTCAAACACACGTGTCTTCACACATACGGTGTAGGAAAAACATTGGGCACCTGTCGGCAAGTCGGAAAACGATAAACGAAACCGCATTTCTATGCGACAGCGAAAGGTATTTTATTGTCTCGACACGACGACAATGTGGCGTACAGACATTACGAAGTCACAAAAATTGTACAGCGTACGGAGAGACGCCTCAAATTGAAGCGGAGTGGAAGTTTCGCCTCATTTTGTGTACCACTTCATTTGTCACATTGTTTCGTATACGTCTACGTAAGTAACTTTTTTAAGTAACAAGTTATTTACTTTTACATCCGAATGCTCTAGAAGTTTTATGGAGAATCCTCGCTATAAAAGTTAGTTGAAGACTAAGTTTCGGTTACATGCGAAAGTACCATTAGCTTCCTCTTTTAATAGAGTATGCGAGAAACGCCAACAATTTCAAAAAGAACAGAAGCTAGGGGGAGGAACTGCGACATTGCCGGTATGCGTCCAAATTTTTGAATGATGTTGCAAAAAATTATGTTAAGCGAATTAAACGGAGTCGGGGTTAACGGTTGTAGCATCGTAAGTTCGGGAGTGAACGAAAGAGAAGCAACAGAAAGATGTGTAAAAGCTCCTTCCTTTCTGTAGGGACGAAGAGAACGCTGCATTAGTGCTACACCGTGAATCGCTAGTACTATACTGTACACCGGGAATCTTAATTAGAGTAAAAAAACAAAAAAAAATATTAAAGTTATCCACTCTATTTTGGGTAATCAACCCTTTTAAAAAAAATTACTCTAATTTATTAATAACTCTAATTTGGGCGTAAATTTGGGCGTTGAATGTATCTACTGTATATTAGGCATGCATACACAATCTGACAAAACGGATACGAAACAACATTTAATTCCGACTGACGAAATCAAATATCCGGATTAGATCGAAGTGCTCACAAATGAGCTGGTGGAGCCGAATGGACATTTGGCGGTTTGCGAAGCAGATGTCGGCGGGTGACACGTGGCAAGGTATGATTGGACAACGGATATCACGGAGGGAGCAACTACGGCTCAAGAACTGACACGCGTCAGCGGAGCGGCCATGCCGTACTATGGCCGTACAAGAGGTACAGCGGTACATGTACCTTCTTGTGCCTTACAGTCTTTTGATTGGCTAGGTACATTAGTAGTAGGCTTAGAGAGGGAGTTTGGGACTTAGAAAATTTTGGGTTTCCGCCTCTCTCCCAGAGCATCCGTATATATATTTGGCCATCTTTGGTCAGCCATAACTTATTTCTCAAGTGAGCAATTTTAGTGATTCTTTTTGCTGCGGACTCACAGGAGTCCACGCTACTTAGTGGGGTAGTCGGTCTGAGTTTTTGCATGCCAGGGTGGCACTTATTCATTGCCAAAGTCAAAAGTGCAAATATTATCCTAAAACTTTATATAAGCTGGACATTCTGTGGACCAATGGAGGTCACAGAATTACAGGTTATGGGCCCACCCTCTAGGGTGCCCATTTTCAATGGAAGAGGGTTCAAATACTGGGGAACCATAATGAGGGGTGCATTGTTTGAAAAACGGCTATGGGGCATTGTGAGTGGTCGTATGCGTCGGCCAACTGCAAAATTGGGAGTTCCACCAGGGTTTAGAGGATCTCAATTCACAGGAGGGTCGGCGGAGGAAGAGGTGGTATAGGATGATAGGGAAATCATCGTGTCGGACAAAGAGAAGGAGAAGGGGAAGGAGAAACTCACATCGATGGCTACTAGATCGGTTCCGGTAGTAGATGTTCAGAAAACCGAGGCAAATGATACTGAAATCTGGGATTTAAACAACACTGTGACACCTCATTTTATTCTCGGGCGTCTCACTCAAACAGTTGCTACACCTCATCTTCAATATGACAGGGCGGACGAGTTGTGGGAGGCTCTTGTTAACATTTACAACAGTGGTAAGATTCAGCAGCAGAAATTGGCAGATCAAAAGGTACAAGCATATGTGTACAAAGGGGGAAAGATGTTAGACTTTTGTAATGACTTGGCCGGGTTATTTATGGAGTTTGAGAGTGCAAGAAAAAGGGAGACCAAGAAAGAGAAGGTGAATACTTTTTTGATGAAACTCCCAGATGATTATGAAAACATTGTTAACTGGGTTCACGATTTGCCAGATCATCGATGGATCTGGAACTTCGTTGTGGGGATGATTTTGGTTTGAGAAAGCACAATTGAGATTCAGAAAGGAGGAAAGAGCGTTCAAACATTGGCTGCTGAACTAACTGGGGGGATAAGGATACCAAGAAACCTTATTGAAACCTTGGTGGAGGTGGGAAACCAATCGGACGGATCTGGATCGAGGCCTCCGAAGGGCCTCTGTCACTTTTGTAAGAAGTCGAAACATTACATGGCGGAGTGTACTAAACTGACAGAGCTGAGATTGAAGCAGGGGCAGACCGGAAAATCAGCCGTAGAAAAGAAAAAGGCATTTGTGGCAACACAAGTCATGGGAGAGAATTCCGATGAGGACAATGGAAAACTTCTCCTCAACGAGGAGCTGGAGGTGAAAGGTGAGCCGGAGACTCCAAAGAGGCAAAAGTGTGCTTTCGGTGGAGTAAAAGAAAGCTCCTGAAGAAAGATGGATTACTGATTCAGGAGCCTCTATACATATGTGTAGAGAAAAACCATTGTTTACCAAAATGAGAAAGATCCCTATTGTAGAGATAGAGTATGGGGATGGGAGAACAGTAACCACTAATTTAGTGCAATCTATGGATCTGAAAGTCTTAGTTGATGGTAAGACATCCATAGTCACTTTCTCTAATGTTATTTTTATTCCAGAGTTGAACTAGAATCTTATCTATACGTCGGTCTTAGATGATAAGGGTTTTGAGACTAGTACTAAAAAAGGAGTCTTTGTTGCTAGCTTTGAGAACGAAGTGTACTTCACAGCTGAAAATGGTAGCTAAGGAATACATAGGCTGAATTTGAGTAATGGAAAGACGGGAGTTTACTATGCTGGTATAAGTGATTTGATAATGTGGCATAAAAGATTGGTGTAGAAATTAATGCTCCATTTTAAGTATTTTCTAGGTCTAAATAGAAGTATAGAAAGAAGCCGAGGCAGTCTACCTCTAACTTCTTTCTCCAACTCTTAAACTTGTCGCAGTCACTGAGAAATTGGAGAAAGAGCTAGAGCCATGGCTACCTAGGCTATCCAGAGGTTTACGGGGAATATACATTTGTTAGGGGTTTTATTTACTAAAAGGTATGTGTCGGCCATAGGATTT
This sequence comes from Zygnema cylindricum, assembly GCA_037447655.1. NCBI lineage: Eukaryota > Viridiplantae > Streptophyta > Zygnematophyceae > Zygnematales > Zygnemataceae > Zygnema > Zygnema cylindricum. The sequence goes on from JBBHKE010003477.1 coordinate 43,437, forward strand.
GATCCTGGTACCTGCCGGCCAGCAGACAGCTGGTAGCCAGTAGCCTTAGTCGTTAAGCCTGGACCTAGTGTTACGTACTATATGGTTTGATATTTAATTAAACATTTCCACGTAGGATAATTCATTTAACTGTAATTGTTTACGGGGTACATAGATCCGGTAATGTAAAAGTACGGATTACGGTACGGATAAGAAATCAATAGAGCAAATTTATTTCTTTAGCGAAACGAAAACCGCGCATCTATTAATTACGGCTACGATTAAATGTGAATTTAATCGGACAGCTAGAATTAGCGCCGAAATCGCGGAAGAAGATTTCGGCGGTTTGTGGTCATCGCCACGTCGGATGTCACGTGGCGAAATTACATTGGATCGTGGTATCTCCGGAGATTACGGCACCGAATCCGGATATGACATGTGTCGACATTTAGGCCATGTCGTACAATGTCCGTACATAAAGTACACCGGCAGTTGTACTTTTGTGTACGGAACTGTGATCTGATTGGCTCCGTACATCAGTAGATAGAGTCTGTGAGAGAGATAGGACTTAGAAAAAATTAGAAGATAGGACCCTCTCTCCCAGAGAGCTTCTGTACAAAAGGTCAACTTTGACCCTCCATAACTTACTGCTCAGGGGAGTGAATTCAGAGATTCTTTTTGCTATCGACTCAAGGGAGTCTTGTCTTCACAAGGGTGAAGTTGGTCAGAATTTTTGTCTACCAGGGTGACAGTTATTTTTGCTGAAACACAAAGGGTCAGGATTATCCAAGAGGCTTCTTGGAAGTTGTCCACTCTGAGGACTTATGGAGGTCTCAGAGTTTCAGGTTATGGGCCCACCCTCTAGGGTACTAATCTTTAATGGAACTGGCTTCATATACGGGGAAAGTATTATGATATGAGCTCTATGCGAAAAAAAGGTTTTGGGGTATAGTGAGTGGACAGTTGGGGCGTCCATCAAGTCTTGGCATTCCTCCAGGGTTTGGAGGAAGCAGATTCACCAGGAAAGAGGATCCACCTTCAACGGAGGAAACAAAAGAAGGAGAGGTGGTGGAGAAAGGAAAGGAGAAGGAGGCGACCACACCAATAGCAACTGGTTCGGCATTCATGTCACCTATTTTGAGGAACGAGGAGAATGATACTGAAACCTGGGACTTCAACAATATGGCGGCAAAGCACTTCATCCTACGCCATCTCACTCAAGGACTTGCATGTCCTCATTTGCAGGTAGAAAAGGCATCCGATCTTTGGATGGCTCTCATAGAGATGTACCGAAGTGGTACGATTCAGCAACAACAGTTGGCTGATCAAAAGGTACAGGCATATGTGTACAAAGGGGGAAAGATGATAGACTTTTATAATGACTTGGCCGGGTTATTTATAGTGTTGGAGAGCGCAGTGAAAAGGGAGACCGAGAAAGAGAAGTTGAATACTTTGTTGATGAAACTCCCAGATGATTATGAAAATATTGTTAACACGATTCACGACTTGCCAAATCATCGATGGATATGGAACTCCGTTGTGTGGATGCTTTTCGTTCGGGAAAGCACAATTGAGATTCGGAGAGGAAATAGTGTTCAAGCATTGGTTGTTGGAACTAACCGGGGGGGTAAGGATTCTAAGAAACCTTATGGAAATTATGGTGGAGGAGGAAGAGGAAACCAATCTGACGGATTTGGATCGAGGCCTCTAAAAGGACTTTGTCACTTTTGTAAGAAGCCGAGACATTACATGGCGGAGTGTACTAAATTGATAGGGCCCAAACTGATCGAGGGACAGATTGGAAATTCAGCCACAGGAAAGAAGAAGGCATTTGTGGCAACACAATTCATGGGAGAGGATTCCGATGGGGACGATGGAGAACTTCTCTATGAGAAGCTGGAGGTGAAAGGTGAGCCGAAGATTCCAAGGAGAGGCAAAAGTGTGCTTTCGGTGGAGTAAGTGAAGCTTATGAAGAAGGATGGAATATTGATTCAAGAGCCTCTATGCAATTGTGTAGAGAAAAACCATTGTCTACCAAAATAAGAAAAATCCCCACTATAGAGATAGAGTATGGGGATGGGAGAAGAGTAACCACTTATTCAGTGGGATCACTGGATCTAAGATTCTTAGTTAATGGTAAGACATTTATAGTCACTTTCTCGGATGTTATTTTTATTCCAGAGTTGAACAAGAATCTTATCTCTACGTCGGTCTTAGATGGTAAGGGTTTTGAGACTGGTACTATAAAAAGAGTCTTTGTTGCTAGCTATGAGAATGAAGTGTACTTCACAGTTGAAAAGGGTAGCCAAAGAATATTTAGGCTGAATTTGAGTAATGGGAAGACGGGAGTTTACTATGATGGTGTAAGTGACTTAATGATGTGGCATAAAAGATTGGGACATATGCATCTAGATAATTTGAAAAAAATGAAGATAATGGGTGTAGTTGATGGAATTCATTTTGAGGATAATGAGACTTTGGATGATTGTAGCGGATGTGCTCAAGGCAAGACCCATAGATTGCCTTTCCCAAAAATCACAACATATATACGGGTGAAAAGGTCTTAGATTTGATTCATACTGACAAATGGGACCGGCCAAACTGCCATCAATTGGAGGGAAAAGATTTATGTTTACTATCACCGATGATTGGTCTAGATACGCTGGAGTAAATTTCTTGAAAAACAAATCTGAGGCTTCGGCTTATTTTAAAGAGTATAAAGCATGGAGTGAAAAGCTTCATGAGACATCTATAAAGAGAGTGAGGAGTGATAATAGGGGAGAATACACTTCTAATTAGTTTGAGGATTACTTGAAAGAGATAGGGGTTCAACTCAAAAAGACTGTCGTAAAGAACCCAGAACAAAACGGTGTAGCCGAGAGACTAAATCGGACATTTAAGTGATGATGCTCGTAGTATGTTGTTAGATAAAAAGATAAGAAAAAGTTTTTGGGCAGAAGCTATGAATTGTGTTAGCTATCTCAAAAAAAGATTCCTTACCACGTCGGTAAAAGGACAAACACCTTATAAAAGATGGACCGGGAGAAAACCTAATATCTCAAACTTAAAGGTGTTTGGAAGTCAAGTGTTTAGTCTAAACACAGAAAAAATCTGATTGGAAGTTAGATGCAAGGGGAAAGGTGGGGCACCAACTTGGGTATGATGAAAATGTAAAGGGATATACAGTTTATGATCTCGGAAGAGAAGACATCATTCTAATAAAACACTTGGTAGTCATGGATGAAGGGAAGTCCATAGATCCCTTTAAATACACTATACCGGTTAAGATTAGAATTGAATCCGAATATGAGTTAGATTCAAATTCTTATAACCGAACTCCGGTTCAGCATGACCTTGCAAATGTGACCGAGATGGGTGACAACTATTAATGATGAGATGGCTTCCATTATGGAAACAAACACATGGGAGTTGGTGGATTGTCCTCTGGACAAAAAGTCGATAAGATGTAAGTGGGTATTTAAGTTGAAACTCAATCTAAATAACACCATCGAGCGATACAAGGCCAGATTGGTGGCAAAGGGGTATACACAGAAGGAGGGAATCGATTATGTGGAGATCTTTGCTCCAACTGTTAGATTTCCCTCCGTCCGGATTCTACTTAGTCTAACGGCAGCGGAAGACATGGAAGTGCACCAGATAGACATCAAAACTGCTTTCTTACACGGAGAATTAGAAGAAGAGATCTTCATGCAACAGCTGAAAGGATTTGTGGAGAAAGGAGAAGAAAGTAAGGTGTGCAGATTGATAAAGTCTCGTTATGGACTAAAGCAAGCTCCATACCAATAAAGTAAAAAGCTGGACAAATTTTTGATAAGTTTGGGATATATCCAAATCAGTACGGATCATACCATCTATCTATTTGATGATGAGGAAGGTATAATTTTCATTGCCGTATATGTTGATGATTTGCTTGTTTGAGTAAATCAATGGAGAAAATGAATAGATTGAAAAAGGATCTAAAGAGTAGATTTAAAATGAAAGACTTGGGGGAGGCTAAATATATTTTGGGAATTCAGATGGAGAGGGATAGAGAAAAGAAAACAATTAGACTAACTCAAAAGGAAGCAATTGGAAATATGCTTAAAGAATTTCAAATTGATAAAGCAAATAGTTGTACGACTCTAATGGACTTAAAGAAGGGAAATGAGGGGAGCTCAGAAGAGGGATTCTTGATCTTGGATCATGAGTTAGGACTTGAGGAAAGCAATTTCATGCAAACTATTCTGTACAGACATGTTGTCGTTGGTTTGATCAATTTTATGAGCTGTACTCGTTGTGATATAGCAGCAGCTGCGGGGGTATTAAGTAAGAGTCTAAATGATCCTAGGGAAAAAGATTGAGACGCGACCAAAAGGGTCATGTGGTACTTGATAGGAACGAAAGACCTATGGTTGCATTTGGGAGGGGAAAACAATGACATCACCACTTGGAGTGATGCCAGTTATGGGGATGCTCGGATGAGGAGGTGTACTTGTGGGTATGTGTTGTATGTTGGGAATGGGGCTTGTTGTGGAGCAGCAAAAAACAAAAGGTGATTGCTCAGTCCACCAGGGAGGCTGAGTATATGGCCTTTTGTTCGGCTGTGAAAGAATTAATGTGGGTGAAATCCTTGCTTCAAGAATTGGGATATATTAAGAATGGAGTGAAAATGATATTTTGTGAAAATCAAGCAACGATTGCAATTGCAACAAATCTTAAGCATCACTTTAGAGCAAAACACATGGATATTTGTTTGAGCTTTGTTAGAGAGAAGGTAGAGAATAAAATAATTAGTTGAGAATATAGCCCTGATGGAGAAATGGTAGCTGATATGAATACTAAGCCGGTTACTTCTCCCAAATTGATATTTTGTTGGGAGAAGTGTGGACTGAAGCAAAAGATAGACTAGAAAATAATGGGAGTGTTGAAAAAGGTATTTCATACACTTGATTTTTTGCTCATGGTCTTACAGCAGCCCTCATACTTGTCGTAGTCACTGAGGACTAGCAGGCAGCGATGGATGCTCTATGCAGACAAGGAGACAGATAGATAAGAGCAGAAGACCCAGCTCCTGCGAAAAAAAGATGGACAGGATTGGAAGAAACATGTACAAGACCGAGGTTTGCTCTTGTGACCTCCGGAAAGAAACCGTACAACATTGCCCTCGGTCTTCACTTTAAAGCAAAACACATGGATATTTGATTAAACTTTGTTAGAGAGAAGGTAGAGAATAAAATAATTAGTTTGGAATATAGACCATATGGAGAAATGGTAGCTGATATGATGACTAAGCCAGTTCCTTCTCTCAAATTGATAATTTGTTGGGAGAAGTGTGGACTGAAGCAAAAGATAGACTAGAAAATAATGGGAGTGTTGAAAAAGGTATTTCACACTCTTGATCTTTTGCTCATGGTCTTAGTGCAACCCTCATACTTGTCGTAGTCACACTTGTCGTAGTCACTGAGGACTAGCAGGCAGCCATGGATGCCCTATGCAGACAAAAAGACGGATAGATAGGAGTAGAAGACCCAGCTCCATAAAAAGAAAGATGGACAGGACCGGAAGAAACATGTACAGGACCGAGGTTTGCTCCTGTGACCTCCGGAAAGAAATCGTACATCATAGCCCTCGGTCTTATCCGTTAGGTCTTGAAGATCGCTAAAGTAACTGGGTGCGATTGATACTTAAACATTACGGGGCGGCATATTCCATTTAACTAATTACGAGACAAATTGTTGTGGAAACGTACCGATCCGCACGAAATCTGGACCGCACGGAATATACAAAACAACATTTAATTTTGATGGACGAAATCAAATGTCCGGATTAGATCGAACGACTGACAAATGAGTCTGTGGAGCGGAATGGACTTTTGGCGGTTTGCGGAGCAGATGCCGGCGGGTGACACATGACGACGTATGATTGGACGGCGGATATCACGGAGGGAGCAATTAGGACTCAAGAACTAACACGCGTCAGGGGAGCGGCCATGCCGTACAATGGTCGTACAAGAAGTACAGCGGTACATGTACCTTCTTGTGCCTTACAGTCTTTTGATGGGCTAGGTACATTATTAGTAGGCTTAGAGAGGGAGTTTGGGACTTAGAAAAATTTGGGTTTTCGCCTCTCTCCTAGAGTGCATCTGTATATATTTGGCAATCTTTGGTCAGCCATAACTTAATGCTCAAGTGAGCAATTTTAGTGATTCTTTTTGCTGCGGACTCAGGGGAGTCCAGACTACATAGGGGTGTCGTCGGTCAAATTTTTTGCGTGCTAGGGTGGCATTTATTCATTGCCAAAGTCAATAGTGCAATTTTTATCCTGGAGGCTTCATATAACTTGGACATTCTATGGACGAATGGAGGTCACAAAATTACAAACAGTCCACCGGACACATTGACAAAGTCGGACAATTTGGTTCGTACAGATTTTGTCAGTTTGGAAAATTATGCGACCAGAGAACTTGCCACAAAGTCCGTGCCCATTTTACAGATGCGAATCACTACGACCGCCGACTCTTTCGATGGTTCACAATCCGCTGTGACGAATCTTAACCAAATCACCGCTGGCGCGCCAAACGTCAATCATGACATAAAGCCTCATGACAAAAATTCAGGTGCGCCGACCAATCATGCTGATATTACACCTCAGGACCACCTTGTACTTGCTACTAATAAATTACAGTTGTCGAAATTAAAAAGGGCGGACAGTGTACGGCCAGAATCAAACCTTGTTCAAACAAATCTAGTGAATTCGTTGTCGTGACCCTTCGCGCCAATTTTGGGGAATCCACTTGCCGAATCCTCCACGACAAATCTTTTGACTATTGATCCTACGCAGCAGACTCTACGATGCCGTACTCGACTTGTACCTCTAACCTGGAAGGTGACCTGAAACCTTGCTCACGACAATCTTGCTGATGTTAGAGATCCATCACCAACATTAAAATCTGCTCTAAAGCGTCCAAAAGCAGACAAGTGGCATTTGGCAACCAATGAGGAATATCAAGCTCTAATGATCAATCAGTCTTGGACACTTTGCAAGTTGCCACCTAACCGGCGCGCCATTGGTTTAAAATGGGTTTTTAAAGTTGAAAATTTTGCAGATGGATCTGTTGAACGCTATAAGGCGCGTCTTGTTGCGAAAGGTTATTCGCAGACCAAAGGAATTGACTACAACGAGACTTTTGTGTCGGTTGCAAAATTCGAATCCATTCGTACAGTTTTGTCTTTGGCGACAATCCACAACTGGGAACTTCAGCAGCTCGACGCTACAACTGCCTTTTTGCACGGGACCATTGAAGAAGATATTTATATGGAGCAGGCTCTAGGATACGCTCTAGTTGGACAAAAATCTTTAGTTTGTCGATTAAATAAATCAATTAATGGTCTAAAGCAAGCGCCACGTGTATGGCACAAAACGCTTGTCTTTGTTGTATTAAAAGATGGATTTAAAGAAATAAGTGTAGATTTTGGTATTTACATTAAAGGTACAGGTGACAGTTTGGTAATAATTATGATTGGTTGATAGATTCTGGTGCGTCGCACCACATGTCATGTACAAAATCTATCATGACAAAGCTTGTAATGCTTTCTGTTCCTTTACGCATTTTACTTGGAAACAATTCTGTCCTAACATCTAATATGGTTGGACAGGTGGCCATAAACCCGAATAGTTCCGAACCGCTCATTTTGGAGAATGTGTATTACTTTCCCGAACTCAAAAAACTTTTTTTCTGTGGGTAGGGCGCTGCGAAATGGTAGTTTTGAAGTCATTTCGGAAAATGAAGTCCAATTTTTCTCGTCAACCCACCTTTCTCTTGGAAAGGGGATTAAATGTGGTAATCTCTATGTTTTAAAATCTTTTAGAGATCTAGCGAATGCAAATGTAGAAAATTCCTCTCCTTCTTCTTGTTTTCACAAATGGCATTTACGATATGGCCATTTAAATAGACAAAGCTTAGCATCTCTTAGTAAAGGCCTTGTTTTAGGCTTAGATTCATTTGATGCAAAAAACCTTGATTTTTGCCATGCATGTATTATTGGCAAAATGCCTCGATTACCTTTCCCAAAGAGCTTTTCTGAATCAAATTATCCTCTTGATTTAATTACGAGTGATGTATGTGGACCTATGAGGGTACCAAGTTTGAGTGGTTTTGTGTATTTCATTACCTTTATCGATGATTACTCACGATTCACCCATGTGTATCTTATGAAAATTAAGTCTAAAGCTTTTACTCATTTCCAACATTTTAAGTCCCTCGTCGAAAATCAATTCTCCTCTCGGATAAAAATGTCAAGAAGTGATAATGGGGGGAATGTATATCGTATGAATTCTCGGAATTTTTAGCATCATGTGGCATAGTTCACGAATTGTCTGCCCCTCATACACCTCAACAAAATGGGGATGCCGAAAGACTTAATCGAACCCTTGCCGACATGGCTCGATCCATGATGCATTTTGCCTCTTTACCACAATCCTTTTGGGCCGAAGCAGTACTAACGGCTTGTTATGTCCGAAATAGGTCACCCACATCAACTCTCAAAAACAAGACTCCGTTTGAGGCATGGCATAAAAAGAAGCCAAATGTTTCTCACTTCCGCATTTTTGGAAGCGAGGCCTACTACAAAAATCTTACAAACACGGATGGTAAATGGGGTGCAAAGGCCATAAAAGGTATTTTTGTTGGTTACGCTCCCCACTCTAAAGCGTACCGCATATATTGTCCTAAAACACATCGAATTATCATCTCATGTGACGTCATTTTTAATGAAGACCCCTTTATTCGCCACCTCGTACCAAATCTCCCTGTCACACCTCTAACCGTTGATTTTTCTACAAATTCATCATCCGTTGATTCTCTTAATCATTTTTTGTCCCCTTCTTACAATCCAACGGCTACGATGACAGAATCAAAAAACCTGGTTTTTACTGATTTTGACAGTTTTGAGAAAACTTCGACGGTGAAACCGGCCGCAAAATCCGCGTCCACTTCACAGACGCAAATTGTTGAGATCGCCAATACAACAACCGCTTCATATGAACAGCTGTCCGCGGCAACGAATTTTGACGCAATCAATTTTGACGCGTCGACAAATCAAGTTGGAACTTCAGCTCAAGACAAAAACTTACGCGTGCCGAACGAAACGCAGTTGTCGTCATTAATACCGGAGGACCAAGTACGACCTACTTCAACTTCTATCCCGATAAATCTGCTGAACCCACTTGCGCAATCCTCCACGACAAATCTTCTGCCAAGTTTGTCAACTCAGCAAGTTGTACGGCGGAGTACCCGACTTGTACGTCCCACTTGGAAGGTGACCCAAAATCTTGCCCACGCCAATCTTGCTGATGTAAAAGATTCCCCACTCACATTAAAATCTGCTCTAAAACGTCCAGACGCAGACAAGTCGCAGTTGGCGGCTAATGAAAAATATCAATCTTTAATGTCGAATCAGACTTGGACGCTTTGCAAGTTGCCACCTAATCGACGCGCCATTGGTTCAAAATGGGTTTTTAAAATTAAAAGATTTGCAGATGGATCTGTTGAACGCTACAAGGCACGTCTTGTTGCAAAAGGATATTCGCAAACCGAAGGCATTGATTACAACGAGGCTTTCGCGCTTGTTGCAAAATTCGAATCTATACGTACAATTTTGTCTTTAGCGGCAATCCACGATTGGGAACTTCAGCAGCTCGACGTCAAAACTGCCTTTTTACACGGGACCCTCGAAGAAGATATTTATATGGAACAAGCTCCGGGATACGTTGTAGCTAGTCAAGAATCTTTAGTCTGTCGCTTAAATAAATCCATTTATGGTCTTAAACAAGCGCCACGTGTGTGGCACAAAATGCTTGTCTATGCTTTATTAAAAGATGGATTCAAAGAAATTAGCGCAGATCCCGGTATTTACATTAAAGGTACAGGTGACAGTTTAGTAATCATTATTATTTACGTTGATGATCTAATACTTGCTGGTCCCAGTAGAACAGAAATTAACAAAGCCAAAGTTATGCTAACGTCTCATTGGCCGATGACAGATTTGGGTGACCTTCATTATTGTTTATGCATTAGCATTACAAGGAATAGGTCTAAATAATGTTTACAAATGAGTCAAGAGCATTAGATTGTCGATCTTTTAAAGAATTTTGGAATGTCCGATTGTAATCCTGTCTCTTTATAAAGTATTTTCTAGGTCTAAATAGTTTAGTGAAAACATAAAAGAAAAGCGCAGGCAGCCTGCCTCCACCTCTCCCCTCTGTCTTCTATGCTTCTAGTCACTGAAGGAAAGAGAGGATGGTGGAGCCATGGCTGCCTTGGCTTTTCAGGCAAGTTAAAAGAAGTGACATAAGTCACTTCTAACAAAAAAGTTGAGTCCTGCGGGACTCGAACCTCCGACCGGCAGAGCGAGGCGTAGCCGTCAGCCTTAGCCGGTCAGTCGTTGAAGTCCGTTATGATGAGTATTTAAGCATGTCAGAGTTCACTAATCCGATTAACGGAATTACGGATAAGTAACATAGAAACAAAATGAAATATAGTGCAAACGTGAAACCGCACAAAACAAATTTACTAGACATTGTTTTTCAACGGCTAGCATTCAAAGCCGATTTGGATCTAACAACACGCATTATCACCGAGATCACGGAATGGTCGCTTTGGCGATTTTCGGGCGTGACATGACCTGGCGCCACGTGGCAAGATAACATTGGGTAGCGGGAATTCCAAAGAGCTTGAGGGAAAGTGAGGAGGAGACATGCGTCCATTCAATGACCGAGTCGTATACAAACCAAATAGAAAGAACACCGACCACATTACTTTTCTCTACTCTACAGTTCTCTGATTCGTTCGTACATCAGTAGATAGGGGTTGTGAGAGGGGTTTAGGACTAATGAGATTTAGGAGAGAGCCACCTCTCTCCCAATGGGCTTGTATATATTTTAGCATATTTTCCACTTTATAACTAATCGCATGGTTGGGAGTTTCAGTGATTTCTTTTGATGCGAACTCAGGGGAGTCCAGAGTGCACAGAGGTGTAGTCTGATTGCCTGTTTGCCTACTTGGGTATTTATGATCCTAGCTGAAAAATGGCTAGTCAAAAAATATCTAGAGGCTTCCTAAAATCTGTATTCCAATGCGTGACACAGATTTGCAGGTTATGGGCCCACCCTCTAAGGTGCCCATCTTCAACGGATCTGGTTTCATTTATTGGAAAGCCATGATGATATGGGCTTTGTGTGAAAAACGATACTGGGGTATCGTCAGTGGAAGGTGAAACGTCCATCTCAAGGAATTCCACAAGGGTTTAGTGGAGTGAGGTTTTTGCAGCAGTATCTGCTCCAACAGAGGAGGCAGACAGCAGGGACAGCAGTGTGTCCGAAAAGGGGAAACGGAAGGAGACACCTTTACTCCTATCGCTACTGTACCCGAAGCGGCAACCGCCAATACCAAAGAAAATGTTGTCTTGTGGATACTACACCCACTGAATATGAAGATGAGGCAGGAGTAGTGATCACATAATTAAGATAAGCAAGAAGCTCTCACTGTTGATTAGAAAAACATATTGCTTTGGAACACATCCAAAGAGTTCAGAATTATCATGGAGCAAAACATGAGTACGGAAGTTATAGACCTTATGAGGAACTTAGTGGGGATTAGTGTTTGTTGGGAATATTTGGGGGTGGATGGATTTGACATCACTACTTGGTGTGATGTCGCTTGTGAAGATGTGCCTGTAAAAGGGTTATCATCCGGGTATGTGTTGCAGGTTGGGGATGGGGCTGGTTGTTTGAATTGCAAGAGGGAAAGTGGATTTAATGTGGATGAAAAAGAAAGGAGGTGGATAAAATCTTTGCTTGGATTTATGAAAAGTGGCATGCAAAATAAAATGTATGATCAACAAGATGAAATAATTTTTTGTCATCTAATACACTTTCTTAAACATAAAAGCATTCGCTTGAAGCTTCATGAAGGAAAAATGAAAAATGAAAGGAAAATATATATATATATGTATTTGTTGTTTTTGATGGGAGTTGAAAGTAAGTAGACTAAAAAATAAGGGGAGTGTTGAAATTTAAGTATTTTCTAGGTCTAGAGATTGTAAAATAAAAAGGCATAAAGGGGACACTGACAACCTACCTCTAACTCTTCACTCAAGTCCCCACACTTGTAGCAGTCACTAAAGACTTGAAGAGGAGTTAGATCCATGGCTGCTTAGGCTGTCCAAAGTGGACAGGAAGGCAATTCTTAATAGAGTTATCTAAAAGGTGTGACGGACCCAAGATTTGATCCTGGTACCTGCCATCCGTCAAACTAGCCGTTCGCTTTAACCAACAAGTCTAAATACAGTGCTAGAGTACAATAGGTTTGACAAATATTTATATTTGTACACGTAGACTAGTTCGTCTAACGGAAATAGATACGTAATGCATAGATACAGTTTTGTATAGTACGGAGTACGATTTAATGTATTTTATGAAACGGATACCGCGCATTTGTGTCGAACGCGAAACAAATATCGCACGTATATTTTCAACGGCTACAATTGTATCCGGTTTGATCGGACGACCACGATAGGCGCCACGATCACGGATTCTGTAATTTTGGCGTTTTTTAGTCATCGCCACGTCATGTGACACTTGGCGCGACAATGTTGGATTGTGGCGACTCTGGAGATTGCGGTAACAAATCCGGCTATGACACGTGTCGACATTTTGGCCATGTTGTACAATGGCCGTACAGAAAGTACACCGACACCTGTACTTTTCTGTACCACACACTAATTTGATTGGTGCCATACTTTAGTAGATAGAGTTTTAGAGAGGGAATAGGACTTAGAAAATTTTGGGTAAGTAGCTGCCTCTCCCAGAGAGCACCTTGAATAAATGGCAAACTTTGGCCAGCCATAACTATCAATTTACTTGACCATTTTCAGTGATTCTTTTTGCTGCGGACTAAAGGGAGTCCAAGCTACACATGAGTGTAGTCGGTCAGAGTTTTTGTCTACCAGGGTGGCAGTATTTCTAAGGGAAAGTCAAAGTGGGTGAATGTGTCCAAATCTCATATTCTAACTTTGCATTCTGTGGTGGAACTGACCACACAGAAAGTGTTATTTCATAGGGGTGCATCTATAATTGGATTCTGATTGTCAAGGGGTCAATCATTTGGGTTTATATCAACTTCGAGTCAGCACTATCTAGATAAGCTTCTTTTTGGATCTGCTTTCTCTGAGGGCCAATGGAGGTCTCAGAGTTTCATAACCGAGAGGTTAAATAGAACACTAAGTGATAGTGCTAGGAGTATGCTCTCAGAAAAGAAGATAGGAAAGAGATTTTGGGCCGAAGCTATGAACTGTGCAAATTATAGTTCTCACTTTGGTAGTAAAAGGCCAAACTCCTTATGGGAGATGGAGCGGGCAAAAACCAGATGTTTCACACTTAAAGGTTTTCGGTAGTCAAGTATTCAGCCTAGATACAAATCTGTCACATTAGAAGTTGGATCCGAAAGGAAAACCAGGATATGTGCTAGGATATGATGAAGATGTAAAGCGATGTAGAGTCTATGATCTCAAGAGAGAAGATATAATCCTAGAAAAGCATCTAGTGGTCATGGATGAAGGGAAATCTATAGATCCCTTTAAGCATACAAAGACAACCAAAATCAGATTTGAGTCAAAAAATTTTGAGGACTGTAAGCTTCCTAAATATCCAAGTTTTCAAGAAGATGATAATCTTTGTCGAGCTTGCCGGAGAAACATGAGAGGATGGTCCACTGCCTTGAGTAATCGACATTGTTGTCCTACAAACAACCCTTTAGAATGCGATTCCTTCCCATGATAATGCCTATGCCCACGGTTGCTCGCATTTCTCCCATGAACATGCATGCAAAAATAGGGATGAGTACATGGGGAGGGCAAAAAGATATCTCCTCCCACTCCTTTCCCCACCTGTCCGGGGAAGGCTGTGGAATTCTGGGCAATGGAGCCGGGTTCCGGATTTTGTGACGGTCTGTTGAAAGACTAACAAAGATTCTCTCAAAATCCACTATTCTGGTACAAATGATTATGGTAATCGACCCCGGAGGCAAACCAACCGAAGTCCCAAAAAGGACTACCAAAGAGAGAAATGTGATACTTTCACTCAAAATAATGAAAGGATAAAATATAGATATGCTGTCACAGAATTAACAATATCGCCTTGCCTTTGAAAAATAAAGAATTATGGTAGAATGTGTAATGATAGCAAGCGAGCTCAACCTACCCCCAAAACATAGCGTTGACAACAAGAGGAGATGAAATCTCTCCCCCAGACACTGGAACAGGTAAGCCCTCCTTGACTCCTCGGTTTTCGCAACCCGGAACCGGCAAGACCCTTCTCGGTTTCTAACAGACACCAATACCAAATCGCCCAAACAAGAAAGATAGTGCCAACTACCCAACCGGACTACGACTTCCACAAACGACGGATGCAAACCAAGATGGCAATAGGGTCACAATCACACACAAAACAAAATTCTCCATTAGAAAGTTTGCTGGAATTTCGAGGGTTTTTCTCAAGAGACAGTACTGAAACAACCACCTGTCTCATTTGGCCCCAAGTGCCTTATACAAGCAAAGTTTGTCCTATTGACAGTACCAAAGTCAAAGCAATACCAGGAGCCAATCAGCGGCAAGGAATTATTATCGTATGGACATAAGACAAAACAGGTTGTACTACACTCAGGGCAAAAAGTTATGCGACTAGCTCCGACTAGAACGGAAGCCAAAGGTTATTTTATGATACACTCTTGAGCACAAAGTTCTGAATTCACGTGAAACGCCTAACTTTGACTTAAGGTAATAAATGCTCTACCTATTTGGTGGACCTTAACTAACCTCCTACGGACAGCCAACAGCAAAATCTACAAGATTTTCCCAAAAGTTACATGGCGTCCCACAATGTAGCCCCCAAAGTGGCAGGTGGAAACTGGTCGCATGTAACAAAATCGCCATCTGTGAGACGGAATAACTTTGTCGTTCGCCCTCTGTTAGGCGCGAAATAAAGTGCGTTCTGCTCAGTTTAGAAAATAGAGGAGTCTCGTTTGGTTGGGTACACTCCTTCTTCCGTACTCCGATGACCGTACACGGAAGAAAGAGCTCGGAAATCCTTGGTGAGATAAAGAAGTGCCGGTAAAGCACACGAGCTTGACAGCTGCCGAACGTGTCTGAGAAACATGGGAGGAGGGCCTACTACCCGAAGTAGTTGGTATAGGAGTCCTGCAAATGACCCCCAAAATTCGAATGCATCCCATAATAATGATTATGCCCACTGCTGCCCCCATTCATCCCATGGACATACATGCAAAATAGGGATGAGTGCATGGGGAGGGCGAAAAGATATCTCCTCCCCTTTCTTTTCCCTACCTGGCCGGGGAAAGGGGTTGGGTCCATGGTAATTGAGCCGGCGTCTTGATTTCCCCCCCTCTTAGTCAACCGTGACTAAGACATAAGAATAATTACCCATCGAATTCGTAGTTCTCGCAGAACCAAAGGGCAAAGGGTTTAGGACAAGAGGCCCAAGAGGATGGAAGGCATGACTGATGCCAACAGTGGTCACATCGGTCAAAGACCAGTGCAGTACCCGGAGAGAATGAGAAGAGGCAGCCGGAAGAACATGAGGTGGGTCGGCAAAATAGGTGAGGTGAAAAGTCTGCTCGTCTTTCAATCCCCGGAGGTGACATTTTCCCTACTGTCTTTCCCTTCCAGTATCAACACGCCCTTATTGGAAACCTCTACAACTTTTAAGATCACCCGACCCGCCAAAATGTCAAGCGTGTCCTTCTCCTGTTGCATCCGATACAAGAAATCCCCGGGCATAAATGGTCGTTGCCGCGGGACAAAATTTCTGCTCCGCTGTTGCAAATAACAGAGTTGATCTCGGTGATGAGCTGCTTGTAAATTCCCCACGGCTAGTGGCATTTCCCGGTGAAATAACTTGGCCCTGTCGGCAATCATTTTCTCGACCGTCCCTTTGATATCCATCTCCGGAAGGACCACTGCTTGGGCAGAGGCAGCGCCGGGTAGGATTGGATGTCGTCCGAACAAAATGAAATAAGGACTATAGGAGTGGAGAGAGGCCTGCCGTTTGAATCTGTACCCCATGGCAATCCAAGGCACCCTTCTTTCCCACTCTCCTAAATCCTCTTCAACATCATATTTACGCAGCGACCGCTTCACTGTTTGTAGGCACCTTTCGGCCAAAACCGTCGGCTTGTGGGTGGTCTCGGTTGGTCAGCCGGTGGTCGATGAGGCACAATTCCAACAAGTTGGAGAATTCTGTCGCAAATTCCGAGCCCTGGCCGATCAAAACTTTGGCTGGTGCGCCCCAAATTGGGACAGCAATCTCTACAAGATTACGTCCGCAATAGCCTTAGACTCCTTTCGGGGTAAGACCACCAATTCGATCCACTTGGAAAAATGCTCTATCATTACCAATACAAAGCGGTTCCCTCGTCTGCTGGTGGGGAGTGGACCCAGCAGATCCAGAGACCACCGATAAAACATTCCCCGGATGGGAAATGAATGAAGCTGGGCACCTCTTTTTTTGTCGAAAGCTGCTTTAACTTGGTCACTGGAAGAACACGTCTGCACAATCCGGTTGACTTCGGTCCGCAACCCGTGCCACTAGTACGATCTTGTGACTAGGGAGGTGGTCGGTTTTTGCCCAAAATGGCCACATTGTTTGTGGAGGCGAAAAATAAGAGTCTCGCTAGAGGCCGGGGGAGGAACCACTTTCCTCGTCCCGTCTGCCCATTTTTGGATTAAAAGGCCTCTTTCCAATTCTTACGTCGCCATTCGAGTTTGAACCCTGGATAACTGCACTCCAAACAAATTGGGAAGAGGGGAACCTTGTTGGATAGATTGATGTGCAACGGGGTCATTCCAGATATCTTTCCGCCCAACCCCTGTTGGCGCCAGCCCCTCCACGTCTGTTGAGAAAGTTGACAATTCCCCCCCAGATTGAAGAAGCCAAATAAAGGCAGAGGAAGGTCGAATGAGTCCCAATTTGATTTCGGGATCCTTATCGTGACGGGCCCTGGTGGAATCTCTTGTGAAAGGGTCAGGATTTCAACTAAGTCCATCGGCATTCCTATGGATTTCTCCGGCCCGGTGGATTATGTCGAAATCATATTCCTGCAGTATTAACACCCATCTAGCAAGCTTGCCAATTAGCTTGCTGTTCTCCATAATGAAATTGAGATTTTGGTGATCCGTAATCAGAGTGAAATGAACTCGTTGGTGATCCGTAATCAGAGTGAAATGAACTCTATACAGATATGGTCTGAAATGTTGGATGGCCCAAATAAGGATTTCAACTAAGTCCATCGGCATTCCTATGGATTTCTCCGGCCCGGTGGATTATGACAAAATCTTATTCCTGCTGTATTAACACCCATCTGGCGAGCTTGCCAGTTAGCTTGCTGTTCTCCATAATCCACTTGGGAGGTTGGTGATCGGTAATTCGAGTGAAGTGAACTCCGTACAGATAAGGTCTAAAATGTTGGATGGCCCAGACAGCTGCCAGTAATTCTCCCTGGTAGCTGCTTTAATTCCCCTCCGCTCAGTTATTACTTCTACTGGCGTAAACCACCACATATTTGGCCCCCGCATCATCTGCTGTTTTGGAAAGCTTTAGTCCTCTCTATGCCTCGAGTGTGAGGGAGAGAGAGTTTCACGACTTAGCATATGTTTGGTTGTAAGTTTGTTTCATTACATACCAGAATTGATGTTCCACTAGTTCGGTAGGGTGTACACCTTTTTATACATTCCCGAGACAGAAGTCACTACAAGAAAGAAGACACTCCAAAATATCCGGTTGTTGGTGCATAGATACACTTGAGGACAAAATGGCACATAGAGATTTGTCTACGGTGCCGAATCTAATATGTACGCGGCGGACGCAGACCGGCGACAAATGCTGGTCCGTGTGAACCACATTCATGACAAATGACGTGGCATACGGAATCCTTTTCTGCAACAATGAGACCTCAATTGATACTCAAACTAGGCAGCTTACCAGAAGCCTCTAGGATAGCTTCAATCTCTTAGTCTTTTATATTAGTATTAATTACACCTTGACACCCTGACAGAATACAGATTGACCAAACTGCAGCTCTTGGAATAGTAGACTCCCCTGAGTGTATTATAAAAAGAGTCGTTGAATTTGCTGCCTTAAGCAGTAAATTATCAATGGTCAAAGATGACCTTTAATAGAGGAGCACTCTGGGAGAGTGGCGGCTATTTGTAGTTCCACTAAGTGCTAAACCCCTCTCTGATCCCTCTACTACTAAAGTACGGAGCCAATCTAATCACTGTACAGAACAGAAAGGTACTTGGCTCGAGTACTTTTTTATAAGCTATTGTACGACATAGCCAAGAAACGCCTATATCCGGTTCACCATGGTATGTCCCAAGATTTCTATCCAATGTTGCACACGGGAAATTTGGTGTGGCAGTGACCGCAAACCACCAATTGTTCATTTCGGACACCGGCTTCTTCCTCTGCCCGATTGATATTGACCTTAATTGAAGAGCGTCAAAAATACAAGTGGTATTTTCGACGTAACTTTATCTAACTATCTCTAACTGATTGTGGTCCGTTCGTCAATAAAATTAACTTCTGTATTTCCATATTGTTAAGTAGCTAATATACCCTATATACTTCAACACACGTGCTGGTTTACATGGTAACGATACAAGGCTACTTAGACGGACGGTAAGTACCATGATCAAATCCTGGGTCCGTCAACCTTTTTGGTAAGTTTACAAAAGGACTGCCTTCTAACTCTAAGAGAAGCATAGGCAGCCATGGCTCTAGCTTCCTCTCCAGCCTTCAGTGACTACGGCAAGTATGGGGCCAGAGAGAGAAGTTAAAAGCAGGCTGCCTCTGCTTTTTCCTCCTTATTTTAGATAAATTAAAAAACCTAGAAAATACATAAGAAAACTTTTATTTCCAACATACTCCTTTGTAAATATCTGCTGAAGTAGATTTTTGTCTTTGTGTGGTTACCTTATTAGTAAAGGAATCTTTTTGTATAACGTACCTTGTTCGGTTCGAGCCGTAGGTATTTATTGTATGGCTGGTATTCCTCCGTACGTTCAGCAGCATAGGCTTCAGTGTATATTAGTAGGACTTAGACAACTTTAGGACTTAGACAACTTTGAAGGCATGAACACTTTGTAGTAGAAAACTGTACAACCTGTTTTTTGCACTTTTATCTGTGAATATCTCAAAGATCTGTGGGCAAAAATACTTGTAGTTTTGTGTTTGTGTTCATCCTAATATTATCTACATTTTGTTAGATTTGCAAAGCTATTGTATCTCTGGTTTAGGTTTTATCATCTATTGAAGTTGCTGTATTTTCAGATCGCTTTTTGTGAAAGTTTCTTGCTTGGTTAGGTTGTGAGATGACTACACCGACATCCTCATCGTCTCGGTTCCGGTTGTTGTCACATAACAACACGTCACAGGCGCGCCTTCACGAATTCCGGTTTTTTATGGTAGAGAATATATGTATTGGGCAGATCTTGTCAGGTCATATTTTGTACAAATGACGCTTTTTGATGTTTTTAATGGATCTATGGTAGAAACTGATGTAAACTATGATCAAAAGAATGAGCAAGCTCTTCATCTAATAAAATTAATGATATCTAAGGAGCTGCATATGACATACATTCAGGCTTCTAAAGCATCAGTGATTTGGGATGCTTTGAAAAAGACATATTCTAGGGCTAATGCACAACATGAGATTATAATTGCTAGGCAGATCTTGGAATATAAGTATACAGGCGAAACCATGGCAGAACATTGCAATAAATTCAGACTTCTAGTTGCAAAAAAATGCATGTTTAGGTGGTTCATTTCTTGAGTATCACCAAACAATGATTTTAGTGAGGGGGCTTCCTACTAAGTATAAAGGTCCCTATGATGAACTGAAAAAAATTGGATAAGACACAATGGAATCTAGCTACAGCTATAGAGTATGTGCAAGAAGAAGAAGCAAATCAGCTGGCATTTAATTTTGGAAAGCCAGCTATAGCTTACAATGCTCAGTTTTAGAGAGATAATAGATTTCAAGGAAATCAGTCTTTTCAGCAATATGAAAGGTGTGTCTATTGCTATGATAATGGTCATTTGTACAAGATTTATCCTTTGTATATAAAATCGTGTGAAACAGGTTTTTATCGCAAAGGATTGAAGGTGAGAGGAGCTCCATTTACACCAAAACCTTCGAGTAAAACTGCGGCTTTTTCAGCGGAGGAAGAGGAACCAGTGAAGGAGATGGAGAACGATAAATCAGAGGTTGTCAGTTTTCCTAAAACTGACAACACCGAGTTCTAAAACTCTGAAACCTCCATAAGTCCTCAGAGTGGACAGTTTCCAAGAAGCCTCTAGGATAACCCTAACCCCTTTGTGTTTCAGCAAAAATAACTGCCACCCTGGCAGACAATAACTTTGACCAACTTTACCTTTGTGAAGGCAAGAATTCCCTGAGTCAATAGCAAAAAGAATCTCTGAATTTGCTCCCCTGAGCAGTAAGTTATGGAGGGTCAAAGTTGACCTTTTGTACAGAAGCTCTTTGGGAGAGAGTGTCCTATCTCCTAATTTTTCTAAGTCCTATCTCTCTCACAAACTCTATCTATTGATGTACAGAACTAATCAGATTACAATTCCGTACACAAAAGTACAGTTGCCGGTGTACTTTCTGTAGGGACACCGTACGACATGGCCTAAATGTCGACACGTGGTATGTCCAGATTCGCTCGCTTAATCCTCGGAGATGCCGCGATCCAATGTCATTCCGCCACGTGTCAAGGAAATTGGCGATGACCTCAAACTGCCGAAATCCTCTTCTGCAATCTCGGCGTTATTTCCGGCCGTGGGATTAAATTCACATTTAATTGTAGCCGTAATAAATACATGCGCGATATTCGTTTCATTAAAGAAATAAATGCGCGATATTGGTTTGTTATCCGTACCGTAATCCGTACTTTTACATTGCTGGATCTGTGTATCCCGTAAACAGTTACAGTTAAATGAATTATCCTACCTGATAATGTTTAAGTAAATATCAAACTTCATATTACGTAACACTAGTTCTAGAGTTAACGGCTAAAGCTACCGTCTATCGGCTGTCAGCCAGCCTGTAGGTACCAGGATCAAATCCTCTGACCGGCACATACCTTTAAGTAAATAAACCCCTAAATAATATTAATTTCCCGTAAATCTCTGGATAGCCTAGGTAGCCATGGCTCTAGCTTCCTCTCCAATTTCTCAGTGACTGCGACAAGTTTGAGAGTTGGAGAGAGAAGTTAGAGATAGACTGCCTCGACTTCTATATTTCTTTTCAGACCTAGAAAATACTAATAAAACCATTAGTTTCTACACATTAATTTCTACACTCCCCTTATTTTCTAGTCAATCTTTAATTTAAGACCACACTTCTCCCTGCATAAAATTAGCTTAGGGGAAGGCACAGGTTTTGTCATCATATCTGCTACCATCTCACTATCTGGTCGGTACTCTAAACTGATTATTTTATTTTCTACTTTCTCTGTAACAAAGTTGAGTCTGATGTCCATGTGTTTGGCTTTAAAATGATGTTTAGGATTGGCAGAAAAAGCGATTGCTACCTGATTATCACAAAAAAAAATTTGCACACCACTCTTAAGGTGACCAAGCTTACCAAGCAAAGACTTGACCCACATCAATTCTTTTACAGCAAAGCAAGAGGTCATATACTCAGCCTCCATGGTGGACTGAGCAATAACTTTTTGCTGTTTGCTACTCCAACAGCAAGCCCCATCACCCACATATAATACATATCCAGAAGTGCATCTCCTCATCAAAGCATCACCATAATTAGCATCACTCCAAGTAGTGATGTCAGTATTCTCCCCACCCAAATGCAACCATAGATCCTTAGATCCTATCAAATATTTAAAGACTCTCTTAGTTGCTTCCTAATCCCTCTTAGTGGGAGCATTTAGACTTCTACTCAGCACTCTTACACCTGCAGCTACATCTGGCCAGGTACAATTCTTAAAATAGATTAGACTTCCCACTACTTGCCTGTAACGAATAGTCTGCATGAACTTTTGTTCTTCAGGAGATAATTCCTCGTCTAAGACTATGACTCCTCCTTCCTCACTCCCCTCACTTCCCTTCTTCAACTCCATTGGAGTTGTACAACTATTAGCTTTATCCATTTGAAATTTTCAAGCATGTTCCCTATTGCTTCCTTTTTAGTCAATCTTATAATTTTTCTTTTTCGGTCTCTCTCTACTTGAATTCCCAAAATATATTTTGCTTCCCCCATATCCTTCATTTCAAATCTCCCCTTAAGATCGGTTTTCAGTTTATTAATTTTTTCCATTGATTTACTTAAAACAAGCAAATCATCAACATAAATTGCAATAAATATAAAACCTTCCTCATCTTCAAAAACATAGATTGAGTGATTTGAGTTGATCCGAATATATCCCACACCGGTAAAAAACTCACCAAGCTTCTTATTCCACTGTCGAGGCGCCTGTTTCAAACCATAAAGCGATTTAATCAGTCGGCATACCTTACTCTCCTCTCCTTCCTCCACAAACCCTTCGCGTTATCGCATGAAGATCTCCTCTTCCAATTCTCCATGCAAAATGGCTGTCTTGATGTCCATTTGGTGCACTTCCATGTCTTTCGCTGCTGGCAGGCTGAGAAGTATGCCGACGTAGGGAAATCTAACCACCGGGGCAAAGGTTTCCTCGTTGTCAATTCCCTCCTTTTGTGTATATCCCTTTGCCACTAGGCGGGCCTTGTAGCACTCGATTGTGTTATCTGGGTTCAGTTTTAATTTGAAAACCCACTTACAACCGATTGGTTTTTGGTTAGGTGGACAATCCACTAGCTCCTAAGTATCGGCTGCCATAATTGAGGCCATCTCCTCATTGATGGCTGTCTTCCACCGATTTCTTTTTGGACAAGTCATCGCCTCTTCATAAATTTGAGGTTCATCTTGATGAGATAGTTTTGTTACCTTGTTATTAACCTGTTTTTCTTGCAGTCTTTTGCTACTTCTCCTTCCCCCTCCAAAATCTGAGGCCAGAATAGATGGTTCTCGTGGATTTTTTCGAACAAACTCGGCTTCTCCCCTATCCATTGATTCCGAATCAATTTCCACCACGTTTTCCACTTCGGGTAGAGTTGTCACTGGAGTTTCCACAGCCGAGTCCTTTTCGGTCTGATTTGTACCTACAAAAATGTCATCTTCTCTAAAACCTGGATAGTTAGGAGGCTCAAAGTCATCGAAATTTTTTGATTCAAATCTGATTTTTACTTACTTTGTATATTTGAAGGGATCCACAAACTTTCCTTCATCCAAAACTACTAAATGCTTTACTAAGATTATATCTTCTCTTTTTAGATCATAAACTCTATATCCTTTAACATCCTCATCATATCCAAATAAGTATCCCGGTTTTCCTTTAGGATCTAGCTCCGAACTAGACTGGTCTGTATCTAGACTAAATACTTGACTGCCAAAATCCTTTAAGTGAGATTTGTTTGGTTTCCCGCCTGTCCATCTCTCATAAGGTATTTGATCTTTTATAGCTGAAGTTAGAACTATATTTTTGAGGTTATTCGCACAGTTCATTGCTTTTGCCCAAAACCTTTTTCCTATCTTCTTATTTGACAACATACTTCTAGCACTATCACTTAGTGTTCTATTTAACCTTTCAGCTACCCCATTCTGTTCCGGGTTTTCTGGAACTGTCTTTTGGTGTTGGACCCCATCTTCCCTCAGAAAATCCTCAAACTAGTTAGAAGTATACTCTCCACCATTGTCACTCCGTATTCTCTTGATTGAAGTTTCATGGAGTTTTTCGCTCCATGCTTTATATTGTCTAAAATAATCCTGAGCTTCGGACTTGTTTTTCAAAGAATACACTCAGGAATACCGAGACCAATCATCAGTGATAGTCATCATAAATCTCTTCCCCCCTGGTGAGAGCACTTTAGCCGGTCCCCAAATATCTGTGTGTACTAGATCTAGAATTTTTTCTCCCTTATAGGTGGTTGTTTTAGGAAAGGGTAATCTGTGTGTTTTACCTTGAGCACATCCACTACAATCACTTATATTATCACTCTCACTGAACTAAATCCCTTCCACTACTCCCATCTTTTTCATCTCTCTTAACTTGTCTAGATTCACATGCCCAAGCCTCTTATGC
This sequence comes from Zygnema cylindricum, assembly GCA_037447655.1. Lineage (NCBI taxonomy): Eukaryota > Viridiplantae > Streptophyta > Zygnematophyceae > Zygnematales > Zygnemataceae > Zygnema > Zygnema cylindricum. The sequence continues at coordinate 67,670 of JBBHKE010003477.1, forward strand.
CACATCATAATATCATGAACACCAACATAATAAAGTTTCTTATTTTCATTACATAAAACCAGCCTAAACATCCCATGGCTACCTTTCTCACCAATGAAATAGACATCCTCCTCAAAACTAGCATTAAAGACACCTTCCCTAGTGCTAATAAAAAAACCCTTATCATCTAATACCGATGTAGAGATGAGGTTTTTGTTCAGCTTCGGAATAAACAATACATCGGAGAATGATACTATGTATGTCTTTCCTTCTACTTACCCTTTCAAATCTATCGATTCTACAAGAGTAGTGGTGACTATCCTCCTATCCCCGTACTCTATCTCTACGGTGGGAATATTTCTTATCTTAGTGAACAGGTGCCTATCTTTACACATGTGCATAGAGGCACCTGAATATACAATCCTGCCTGCTTCACCTTTCAATCCACCGTAAGCACATTTATGCCTTCGTGGAATTTCGACCTCGTTTTTCACCTCCAACTCCTCATCTAAAAGGAGCTCATCGTCCTCGTCTTTGGATTCTGCCTCATGTACCTGTGTCACAAGGGCCTTTTTCTTTCCTCTCAGGGTACCACCGGTCTACCCCTCCTTTAACCGAAGCTCGGTTAGCTTAGTGCACTCTGCCATATAGTGCCCAGGTTTCTTACAAAAATGACATAAACCTTTGGGAGTCCTTGGTCCAAACTCGTAGGTCTGATTTTTCTGCTCCCTCCCCCTATAGTTTCCGACCGGTTTCCCTAAATCCTTGTTCCTCCAATTGGTCGCAGTTGCCAAGGCTTGGCCACTCTTTCCTCCCCTTCGGATCTCAATCGTTTTCTCCCTAACGAGAATCATCCCTACCACTGAGTTCCATATCCACCTTGAGTCCGACAAGTCTTGCACACAGTTGACTATGTTTTCGAACTCATCGGGTAACTTCATCACTAAATAGTTAACCTTTTCTTTTTCACTAAAATTTTTTCCCGCACTCTCTAGCTCCATAAAGAGTGTAGCAAGCTCATTGCAAAAATCCAACATCCCTCCCCCTTTGTATACATACTCCTTAACTTTCTGATCAGCCAACTGTTGTTGCTGAATCGTACCAATTCAGTACATCTCTATGAGAGCCATCCAAAGATCGGATGCCCTTTCTACCTGCAAATGAGGACATGCAAGTCCTTGAGTGAGATGGCGTAGGATGAAGTGCTTTGCCGCCATATTGTTGAAGTCCCAGGTTTTAGTATCATTCTCCTCGTTCCTCGAAATAGGTGTTATGAATGCCGAACTAGTTGCTATTGGTGTGGTCGCCTCCTTCTCCTTTCCTTTGTCCACCACCTCTCTTTCTTTTGTTTCCTTCGTTGAAGGTGGATCCTCTTTCGTGGTGAATCTTCTTCCTCCAAACCCTAGAGGAATTCCAAGACTTGATGGACACCCCAACCGTCCACTCACTATCCTCCAAAACCTTTTTTCGCATAGAGCTATTATCATCATACTTTCCCAGTATATGAAGCCAGTTCCATTAAAGATTGGTACCCTAGAGGGTGGGCCCATAACCTAAAACTTTGAGACCTCCATTAGTCCTCAGAGTGGACAGCTTCCAAGAAGCCTATAGGATAACCCTAACCCCGTTGTGTTTCAGTAAAAATACCTGCCACCCTGGCAGACAATAACTCTGACCAACTTCACCCCTATAAAGGCAAGACTCCCTTGAGTCGATAGCAAAAAGAATCTCTGAATTTGCTCCCATGAGCAGTAAGTTATGGAGGGTCAAAGTTGACCTTTTGTACAGAAGCTCTCTAGGAGAGAGTGTCCTATCTCCTAATTTTTCTAAGTCCTATCTCTCTCACAAACTCTATCTACTGATGTATAAAACTAATCACATTACAGTTCCGTACACAAAAGTACAGTTGCCGGTGTACTTTCTGTACGGACACCGTACGACATGGCCTAAATGTCGACACGTGGTATGTTCGGATTCGCTCGCTTAATCGTCGGAGATGCCGCGATCCAATGTCATTCCGCCACGTGTCATCCGATGTGGCGATGACCACAAACTACCGAAATCCTCTTCCGCAATCTCGACGTTATTTCCGGCCGTCGGATTAAATTCACATTTAATCGTAGCCGTAATAAATATATGCGCGATATTCGTCTCATTAAAGAAATAAATGCGCGATATTGGTTTGTTATCCGTACTGTAATCCGTACTTTTACATTGCTGGATCTGTGTATCCCGTAAATAGTTACAGTTAAATGAATTATCCTACCTGATAATGTTAAGTAAATATCAAACTTCATAGTACGTAACACTAGTTCTAGAGTTAACGGCTAAGGCTACCGGCTAACTGCTGTCTGCCGGCCGGTAGGTACCAAGATCAAATCCTGTGACCGGCACATACCTTTTAGTAAATAAACCCCTAACTAATTTATATTTCTTGTAAACCTCTGGATAGCCTAGGTAGCCATGGCTCTAGCTCCCTCTCCAATTTCTCAGTGACTACGACAAGTTTGAGAGTTGGAGAGAGAAGTTAGAGGTAGACTGCCTCGGCTTCTTTCTATATTTCTATTTAGACCTAGAAAATACTTAAAATGGACCATTAATTTCTACAAGTTCTTTGCTATGGTAAAGATGATGGAGGGAGAGAAAGATCTCGGGAGGATTATGGACTCCGGGAGTTCCTCCCATATGTGTTGGAACAAATCCTATTTCAAGGATAGGACACCTATCCCTACTCGTCAAATCTTTTATGCTTGTGGTGCCACGGTGGAAGCTAATGCTAAGTGTGCTCCCCTCCCAAATGCAACTACAGTCCTCTGGTTCCAACCACATATCTCATGACACTCTTGGCTGCCTCCCAATCTCTCTTTGTAGGATCGTTAAGACTCCTACTGAGGACTCCTCCTGCTGCCGATATGTCCGGCCGTGTACAATTCATAAAATAGATCAAACTTCCTACGATTTGTGTGTAAGGAATAGACTTCATAAACTCTCTCTCCTTTGGACTCATCTGATCATCTAAGATTATCTCTCCTCCTTCTACCTTCCCATCACTTACTTTCTTTAAGTCCATGGGAGTGGTACAACTGTTAGCTTTCTCCATTTGAAATTTCTCAAGCATATTTCCTATTGCTTATTTCTGAGTGAGTGTTATGATCCTCTTCCCCCTATCTCTTTCCATTTGAATTCCCAAAATATATCTTGCCTCCCCTTAATATTTCATGTCAAATCTGCTTCTAAGATATTTCTTCAACTTATTGATCTTTTCCAAAGACTTACTTAACACTAGCAAATCATCCAGATAAATTGCAATAAAGATCACACCATCCTCATCTTCAAACATATAGATAGAATGGTCAGAACTGATCATGATATATCCTAGACCAGTAAGAAACTCATCAAGTTTCTTATTCCACTGTTGGGGAGTCTGCTTAAGTCTATATAATGACTATGAGCCTACAGTCTTTGATTTCTTCCCTTTTTCCACAAACCCTTCTGGTTGTCGCATGAAGATTTCTTCCTCTAACTCACCATTGAGGAAGGTGGTCTTAATGTCCATCTAATAAATTTCCATGTCTTCCGATGCTGCCAGACTAAGGAGAATCCTTACTGATAAGAACCGAACAACTAGAGCAAATGTCTCCTCATAGTCAATCCCCAAACGAGCTTTATATCTTTCAATGGTATTATCTGGGTTCTTTTTTAGTTTAAATACCCATTTACAGCCAATAGGTTTTCTGTCTGGAGGACAATCTGCTAGCTCCCAAATATTTGCTTCCATGATTGAGGCCATCTCATCATTTATCGCTCTAATCCACCTGTCCTTTTCTAGGCTGTTCACAGCCTCTAGGTATGACTGAGGCTCATCAGGATGAGATAACTTAGTTACCTTACGAGCAGCTTGTTTCTCTTGTATCCTTTTGCTGCTCCTTTTTCCACCCTCAAGCTTTCAGGCTGGAATAGAGGGAAGTCTTGGGTTTCTCCTTATCGTCTCATCGTCTCACTTATCCATGGAAGTCGAGTACGGTTCCTCCACTTCTGTCTCTTCGAAGTCCATAGGAATATATGAGGTGTGTGGTAACTCTCTTGTTTCTTGGATCTCCCTTGAATCTGCAATCATTATCTCACTCATGTCCTTTTGAGGAAAAACAGAGTTCTCCTCACTTTCAGACTCAAACCTCATTCTTATCTTTTTGGTATATTTGACGAGGTCAATTGACTTTCCTTCATCCATAACAACTAGGTAATTCACTAGAATGATATCTTGCTTTGCCAAGTCATAGACTCTATATCCTTTGACATCCTCATCATATCCTACAAAATATCCGGGTTTTCCCTTAGCATCAAGTTTCTAGTTTTTCTTAACCTTATCTAGACTGTAAACTTGGCTACCAAATACTTTAAGGTGAGAGATATCCGGTTTCCTTCCAACCCGTCTCTCATAAGGTGTCATACCTTTGACTGCTGAGTAAACGACTCTATTTTTAATATAGTTGGCATAGTTCATGGCTTCTGCCCAAAATCTCTTTCCTATTTTCTTGTCAGCCAACATACTGCTTACACTATCTCCTAGTGTTCGGTTTAACCTCTCAGCTTCTCCATTTTGCTCTGGATTATATGGTACATTTTTCTGGTGCTAAACTCCCTCATCTCTCAAGTATTCCTCAAGCTGGTTAGAGGTATATTCTCCCTTGTTATCACTCCTTATTCGTTTAATGGGGGTTCCATGCAACTTCTCACACTAGGCTTTATATTTTTTGAAGTAAGTTGGTGTTTCAAACTTGGTTTTTAGGAAGTAGACTCTAGAATATCTGGACCAGTCATCAGTAATAATCAACATACACCTCTTCCCTCCAACTGAGGGTACCCTTGCTGGTCCCCAGATATCTGTGTGGATTAAATCAAGTACCTTCTCTCCTCTATATGTGGCGGTTTTAGGAAAAGGAAGTCTGTGAGCCTTTCCTTGGGCACAACCACTACAATCATCCACCATTTTATTGTCAATGAACTGAATGCCTTCCACTACACCAAGCTTCTTCATTTCCCTCAACCTATCAAAATGCACATGCCCCAACCGCTTATGCCAAATCATCAATTTTGGGACACCAACATAATAAGCATTCTTCTTTTCATTACTCAGGTTAAGCCTAAACATTCCTTGGTTACCTTTATCTACAGTGAAGTAAACTTCATCCCCATACTTGGCTGTAAAGACTCCCTTTTTAGAGAAAGTATCAAACTCTTTGTAAACTAACACTATTGTAGAAAAAAGATTTTTACTCAGCTGAGGAATATAAAGCACATCTGAGAAAGTGAGAATAGACGTCTTACCCTCCACTAAAAATTTCAGGTCTACTAATCCCACTAGATCTATAGTAACAACTCTCTCATCCCCATACTCTATTTTTACAGTAGGGATTTTCCTTAGCTTAGTGAAGAGGTCTTTGTCACGACACATATGTATGGATGCACCTGTGTCGATGATCCATCCTTCCTGTGGAGCTTCCTGAATTGCTCCAAGGGCACACTTTTGTCTTCGAGGGATCTCGTTCTCCTCCAGACTCTCGTCAAAAAGAAGCTCCCCATCCTCCTCAGAGGACTCGTCGTCGATGTCTCCTATCTACTTCGTGACCAAAAGTGCCTTTTTCTTCCCTCCGGAAGAACCCCCTCGGTGGTTCTCTTGGAGCTTTAGCTCCGACAGCTTGACACAATTCGCAATGAAGTGCCTTGGCTATTTGCAAAAATGACATAGGCTCTTTGGGGGCCTCTGTCCTCCAGGTTGAATTGTTTCTCCTTTGTATGGCTTTTTCGGGTGTGGCCTCCACCTTTCCCCTCTGGCGGCTAGGGCATGAACGCTCTTTCCGCCTCTCTTGATCTCTATCATGTTCTCCTCTACAAGAATCATGGGTACCACTGTATTCCACTTCCATGAACTATCAGTCATTTCCTATACTCTGTACACTATATTTTTATATTCGTCGAGTAACTTCATGATTAGATTGTTAACTTTCATCTTCATTGTATCTCTCCATCCGGCACTTTCCATCTCCGTATACAAACAAGAAAGATCATTATAGTAGTCTAACATCTTTCCTCCTTTGTATGTATAATTTCCCAACTTTTGCTTTGCCAACTGGAGCTCCTGAATTGTACCAGCTCTATAGATCTCTATCAAACTCACCCACTTTTCCTCGGCCTTGTAATCGTGAAGGTGGGGAGTTGCCAAGGCTTGTGTGAGGTGTCTCAGAATGAAGTTCTTGGCAGCCATGTTGGTGTCTTCCCACATTTGAGTATCGATCTCCACGGTCTTCACGATCGCCGCTCCGGGTGTCGTGGGAATAGGAGCAATAGGAGTAAGAGGTGTCTCCTTTTCTTTCCTCTTTTCGGACACACTGCTGTCCCCATCATTTGCCTCCTTTGCTGCAACAGATGTTGCTATAGAAAACCTTATTCCACCAAATCCCGGTGGTGTTCACTGAGGTGGATGTTTCACTTGTCCACTAACAATACCCCAATATCGTTTTTCACACAAAGCCCCTATCATCATGGCTTCCCAATAGATAAACCCTGATCCATTGAAGATGGGCACCATAGAGGGTGGGCCCATAACCTACAATTCTGTGTCCTCCATTGGACTACAGAATTCAGGAAGCCTCTCGATAGTTATCAACTAACCCACTTTCATGTCAACCCTTGCTACCCAAGCAGACAAGTAGACAATCTAACTGCACCCCTCTGCAGCGTGGACTCACTTGAGTTGGTAGGAAAAAAAATCTATGAAAACGCCCAACCAGGCGATAAGTTATGAGTTAGTTTCTTATTCCACTGTTGGGGAGTCTGCTTAAGTCTATATAATGACTATGAGCCTACAGTCTTTGATTTCTTCCCTTTTTCCACAAACCCTTCTGGTTGTCGCATGAAGATTTCTTCCTCTAACTCACCATTGAGGAAGGTGGTCTTAATGTCCATCTAATAAATTTCCATGTCTTCCGATGCTGCCAGACTAAGGAGAATCCTTACTGATAAGAACCGAACAACTAGAGCAAATGTCTCCTCATAGTCAATCCCCAAACGAGCTTTATATCTTTCAATGGTATTATCTGGGTTCTTTTTTAGTTTAAATACCCATTTACAGCCAATAGGTTTTCTGTCTGGAGGACAATCTGCTAGCTCCCAAATATTTGCTTCCATGATTGAGGCCATCTCATCATTTATCGCTCTAATCCACCTGTCCTTTTCTAGGCTGTTCACAGCCTCTAGGTATGACTGAGGCTCATCAGGATGAGATAACTTAGTTACCTTACGAGCAGCTTGTTTCTCTTGTATCCTTTTGCTGCTCCTTTTTCCACCCTCAAGCTTTCAGGCTGGAATAGAGGGAAGTCTTGGGTTTCTCCTTATCGTCTCATCGTCTCACTTATCCATGGAAGTCGAGTACGGTTCCTCCACTTCTGTCTCTTCGAAGTCCATAGGAATATATGAGGTGTGTGGTAACTCTCTTGTTTCTTGGATCTCCCTTGAATCTGCAATCATTATCTCACTCATGTCCTTTTGAGGAAAAACAGAGTTCTCCTCACTTTCAGACTCAAACCTCATTCTTATCTTTTTGGTATATTTGACGAGGTCAATTGACTTTCCTTCATCCATAACAACTAGGTAATTCACTAGAATGATATCTTGCTTTGCCAAGTCATAGACTCTATATCCTTTGACATCCTCATCATATCCTACAAAATATCCGGGTTTTCCCTTAGCATCAAGTTTCTAGTTTTTCTTAACCTTATCTAGACTGTAAACTTGGCTACCAAATACTTTAAGGTGAGAGATATCCGGTTTCCTTCCAACCCGTCTCTCATAAGGTGTCATACCTTTGACTGCTGAGTAAACGACTCTATTTTTAATATAGTTGGCATAGTTCATGGCTTCTGCCCAAAATCTCTTTCCTATTTTCTTGTCAGCCAACATACTGCTTACACTATCTCCTAGTGTTCGGTTTAACCTCTCAGCTTCTCCATTTTGCTCTGGATTATATGGTACATTTTTCTGGTGCTAAACTCCCTCATCTCTCAAGTATTCCTCAAGCTGGTTAGAGGTATATTCTCCCTTGTTATCACTCCTTATTCGTTTAATGGGGGTTCCATGCAACTTCTCACACTAGGCTTTATATTTTTTGAAGTAAGTTGGTGTTTCAAACTTGGTTTTTAGGAAGTAGACTCTAGAATATCTGGACCAGTCATCAGTAATAATCAACATACACCTCTTCCCTCCAACTGAGGGTACCCTTGCTGGTCCCCAGATATCTGTGTGGATTAAATCAAGTACCTTCTCTCCTCTATATGTGGCGGTTTTAGGAAAAGGAAGTCTGTGAGCCTTTCCTTGGGCACAACCACTACAATCATCCACCATTTTATTGTCAATGAACTGAATGCCTTCCACTACACCAAGCTTCTTCATTTCCCTCAACCTATCAAAATGCACATGCCCCAACCGCTTATGCCAAATCATCAATTTTGGGACACCAACATAATAAGCATTTTTCTTTTCATTACTCAGGTTAAGCCTAAACATTCCTTAGCTACCCTTATCTGTAGTGAAGTAAACCTCATCCCCATACTTAGCTGTATTGACTCTCTTTCTAGTGAAAGTGTCAAACTCCTTGTCATATAACACAAACGTAGAGACAAGATTTTTACTCAACTGAGGAATGTAGAGTACATCTGAGAATGTAAGTATAGAAGTCTTGCCCTTCACTAAGACTTTCAGATCAGCTGATCCCACTAGATTTGTAGTAACCACTCTCCTGTCCCCATACTCTATCTCTACAGTAGGGATCTTTCTTAGCTTAGTGAAGAGTTCTTTATCACGACACATATGCATGGATGCACCTGATTCGATGATCTATCCTTCATGTGGAGCCTCCCGAATTGCTTCAAGGGCACATTGCTGTCTACGAGGGATCTCTTTCTTCTCCAGATTCTCGTCAAGAAGAAGCTCCCCATCCTCCTAAGAAGACTAATCCTCGGTTCCTATTGTCACTTTTGTAACCACAAGTGCTTTTTTGTTCCCTCCGGAAGAACCCCCTCCACGGTTCTCTTGGAGCCTCAGCTCCGACAGCTTGACACAATATGCGATGAAGTGTCCCGACTTTTTGCAAAAATGACAAAGACCCTTTGGGGGCCTCGGTCCTTCAAAGTCATCCTTCCACGTGGCTCTAGATCATGCCACATGACAAAACGCCAAAGTGACCTTTCCCGGATCTTGGCAACGACGTATGCCGTTGGATAAGAACCGACATTAAATATCGTCTGTCAAAACAAATGTCAAATTCATCGTTTCGTGCGGGGTCTAGTTTGCACTGAATCTTACCCTGTTCTATGATGTTACATTTTTATTTCCGTTAATCGGTTTAGGGGACGTAACATACTTTAAATATAAATCACACCCTATATACTCTAGCGAACATCTACAACAGACTAGTTAGAGCGGACAGCTACGCCACGCTCTACCGGTCGGGGGTTCGAGTCCTGCTATACTCAACCTTTTTGTAGAGAGTGACTTAAGTTCACTCTCTAACTCTGTCTATGGAGCTGAGGCAGCCATGGCTCCATCACTCTCTCTCTCCTTCAGTGACTACAACAAGTATAGGGGTAAGAGAGTAGAGATGAAGACAAGCTACCTATATGTTCATTTTTCCGCTAATATATTAAGACCTAGAAAATACCCAAAAACTATTTATTTCAACATTGTCTACGCTGCCGAATCTGATATGTACGCGGCGGACGGAGACCGCCGACAAATGTTGGTCTGTGTGAACCACATACACGACAAATGACGTGGCATACAAAATCCTACTCCTTTGTAAATATCTGGTTAAGTAGATTTTTGTCTTTGTGTGGTTACTTGAATAGTAAAGGAATCTGTTGAAATTTATAGATTTCTAGAGTATTTTCTAGGTTTAAATATGTTTTTATAAAAGGAAAAAGAAAAGGACGGACAGCCTGCCTCCACCTCCGCTCTCTAGCCCCCATACTTGCTGTAGTCACTGAAGGAAAGAGAGAGAGGTTGATCCATGGCTGCCTTAGTTCAACAGACAGCTATTTTTAGTAGGTTACTAAAAATATACTTGACGGACCAGAGATTTGATCCCGGTACCTGCGGTTCGTCATATCGACCGGTAGCGGTCAGCTTTATCCTAATAGACTAGGACCAATGCTAAGTGCTATGGTATGTGATAGATATATATTTAGTTCGAAAGGATAAATTCATTTAACTAAAACTGTTTACGGCGTACATATATACAGTTTTATAAAGTACGTCGTACGACGCTAATTCAAAACGGATACCACGCATTTTATTTCTACATCGGAACAAATATCGCGCAAGTATTTATTCCGGCCAAGATTACGTTTCGCATATAATCCAACGGCGCACATCATCGCCGAAATCCCGGAGTGGTCACTTTGGCATTTAGTGTCGTGGCATCACCTGGCGCCACGTGGGGAGACATCATTCGGTCGCGGGAATTCCGAGGAACGTACGGATGAGTGGAAAGTATACACGCGTCCACTTATGGCTTTGTCGTACAGAGGCCGTACAGAAAGTACATCGGCAGTAGTACTTTCTAGTACAATACAGTTTTGTGATTGGTTCGTACAGGCAGTAGATAGGAGCTGTGAGAGGGAATTAGGAAAAACTAGGACTTAGGAAAATTTAGGTAGATAGTCCTCTCTCTCACAGAGTTTGTATAAATTGGCATCTTTGCCACCCTATAACTTATCTCCTGGTTGGCCGTTTTCAGTGATTCCTTTTTCTACGGACTCAGGGGAGTCCAGGCTACACAGGGGTGTAGTCAAATTGTCAGTTTGCCTTCTTGGGCAGCAGTGGTTGTGGCTTAAAGTGGGTTAGTTAAATACTATCTAGAGGCTTCCTGTATTCTGTGGTCCAATGGAGGACACAGAATTGCAGAATCTTCGTGTATGTTGTACCTTGTTCGGTTCGAGCCGTAGTTATTTATTGTACGGCTGGTATTCCTCCGTACGTTCAGCAGCATAGGCTTCAGTGTATATTAGTAGGACTTAGACAACTTTAAAGGCATGAACACTTTGTAGTCAAAAACTCCACTGCTTGTTATTGGCATTTTTATCTCTGAATATCTTACAAATATGTAGTTAGAATTACTTGTAATTTTGTGTGTATGTTAATCCTAATATTATCTACATTGTGAAATATTTGGAGAGCTATTTTGTATCTAGTTTGAGTTTTATCAACTGTTGAAGTTGCTGTATTTTCAGACCGGTTTTTGTGAAAATTTCTTTCTTTGTTTGGTTTTGAGATGACTACACCGGCATCCTCATCGTCTTCGGTTCCGGCTGGTGTCTCAGAACAACATCATCCAATTGATCTAAAACAACTCATAATCCAAACGTGCTCGAATCAGTGTAAAGGAGGAACGCCCTCTGATGATCCGACATAAGGAGCACTGGATGTTGCTTAAAGGAATCCTTCACAAACTAGAATGATATCTGTTGCTCCTCCGCCCACTGCCACTCTTGGTACTTCCGCAACAACTGGTTCAAAGGATGATCGTGACTGCTAAATTCAGGGATGAACCTCCGATAGTAGTTTGCCAGACCTAAGAACGTGCGGAGTGTAGAGACGTCCTGAGGAGGGGGAAGGGCATCAAGGGCAGCCACCTTGACCATATGGGGACCCACTATCCCAGGTGTAACTTCATGTCCCATGTAAATAATCTTATGCACCACAAAAATTCCCTTACCCGAGTGACATATCAAGCCCGCTGCTTGGAGAGCCCGGAGTACAATATGTATGTGCTTCAGGTGTTCTTTGAAGGTCTTTGAGAAGATAATAACATCGGCAATATAGCATCGTGCAAAGTCAATTTCCCGCAGCCCCTCGTCTATGGCACGTTGGAATTTGGCTGGTGCATTCTTTTGCTCGAATGGCATGTAGAGCCATTCATTCAACCTGGACCTTGCCCAAAACGCTGTCCTTTCTCGGTGACTTGGCTCCATTGCGATCTGATGGAATCTGTTGAAAAGAGGTAATTAATAGTTCACTTCCCTATTTTAGTTTTGTTTTAAAGAAAGAGAGTGAGGATCAAAGGCGCGCCATGGCTGCCGCCATATTTAGAAAGTGGCAGTTTTTGCAGTTAAGGGTATTTTGGCTAAAATAATGCCTAGTACTAGTTTTGAACCTGTGACCTCTAGATTCTTTGTAGCCTAACGCCTTAACCATTAAAGCGTTACGAAACGATACACGTGACGGGTTTCATAAATATATAAACATTAACGAAACAGCTAATTAACAGCAGACTAACCAAAATGAGCAATTTCTGCATGTACGCGAATCTGAACCGTGTAAAATATGTTTTGATCGGACGGCCGGCATTAAAGCCGCCACGCGAAGTGAGCTTTTCGGCGGCATACGGATATAGCGTCACGCGGTGCCACGTGGCGCCACATTATTTGATACCGGAGAAGATGGGAGGAGGAACCATGGCTTCCGATATGACAAGTGTCACCTTGTAGACCTTGTCGTACAATAGTTGTACAATAAGTACATCGCCCATTGTACCTTCTTGTACTTTATAGTGTTCCTATTGGACTAGGGTTTAATAGTAGGTAGTCGTGAGTAGGCAGACCGAGACTTAGTAATATTTAGGTACCTCTCTCTCTAAGAGAGCTTGTAACTATAAAGGTCGTCTTTGACCAGCCATAACTTACTGCTCGGGTGAGCAAATTCAGTGATTCTTTTTGCGTTTGACTCAGGGGAGTCTTGTCCTCACAAGGGTGAGAGTGGTCAGAATATTTGTGTGCCTGGGCGGCGCTTATTCAGCGGGAAAGTAGAAGGGGCAAATATTATCCTAGAGGCTTTACATAGGCTGCTCATTCTGTGGGTCAATGGAGACCACAGAATTTCAGGTTATGGGCCCACCCTCTAGGGTGCCCATATTTGATGGATCAGACTTTCTTTATTGGGAAATGATGATGGAGGGAGAACTATTTGAGAAGCATTTATGGGGCATAGTGTCTGGACAAATTTGATGCCCACCTCCACCTGGGTTTGGAGGGACACGTTTTTCTGGCACCTCCGCCTCTACAGTTGGTAGAACAGCTGCCACCATCACCGAGGATGAAGATGAGGAAGGAGAAGAGATTGTCATGGAAGGAGAAAAGGAAGGAGTTGCAACTCAAGTAACACCATTGCCGATGGCAATACCGGCAGCAGCACCACCAGCAACAACGACAAGGGTTCAGACCGAAAGATCAGAGTCTGAAAAGTGGAACTACAAAGACAAGGTTGCTAAGCTCTTAATTCTTAAAAGTGTAGCAAAGGGCATTGCCATTCCTCTTATGCATGTCAAATCTTCATCTCAGATTTGGATATCACTAGTTAACAAATATAAGAGTGGATCATTGCTGCAGCAACAGTTGGCAGAAAATAAGATTGCAGCTTATACTTATAAGGGAGGAAGTATGGATAATTATTGCAATGATTTAGGAGCATTGTTTGGAGAGTTAGAGAGTGCAGGTAACTCATGGTCTGAGAGACAAAGAGTGAACACATTAATGATGAAACTACCTGAAGAGTATGAGAATATCATTAACCGATTGCAGGACATAGGAGATAGCAATTGGAATTGGGATGACACTGTGGGAATGATTTTAGTGAAAGAAAGCACCATAGAGCTTAGGAGAGGGAGTCCAAGTGTTCAAGCATTGTCTGCAGGAGCTGATTGGCGGAAGCGTGATGAGGAGAGAGGGAAAGATCCTTATCGAAACTTTGGTGGAAGAGGACAAGGAGGTGGCAGATTTGATAGACAGGGGAGAGGAACTTCTCGAGGAGGATTATGTCACTTTTGCAAGAAACCGGGACACTATATGGCAGATTGTGTCAGACTTGCAGATCTTCGACTGAAAGATGGTCAAGGAACCTCAAAGGACGGAGGAAAGAAAAAGGCTTTCCTGACTCAAGTTCTTGATGAGGAAGTGGAAGAAAAAACTGAACCTGAAGAGGTGCTTGAGGAGCTTCTCCTTAATCCGAAAAACACTGAAAAGCATGTTGACATTCCACGGAGACAAAAGTGTGCTTTCGGAGGTAAGAGGGATCCACCCGAGGATGGGTGGATCATAGACTCAGGGGCTTCAATGCATATGTGCAAAGATAAGCGGTGGTTCACTAAACTGAGAAAGATCCCAACAGTTGAGATAGAGTACGGAGATGGTAGAGTAGAAACCACAAGTCTTGTTGGAACTGTTGACTTGAAGGTTCTAGTTGATGGAAAGGCCTCAATTGTAACACTCTCAGACGTTCTTTATATTCCACAACTTAGCAAGAACCTAGTCTCAACAGCTGTCCTAGATGAAAAGGAGTTTGAAACAGGAACTAGGAAAGGAATCTTCACAGCAAGCTTTGATAATGAGGTTTATTTCATAGCTGAGAAGGGCAGTCAAGGAATGTTCAGAATTGTACTTTGCAATGAAAAGAGTGTTCTCTACTCGTGTGCAAGTGAGATGATGCTTTCGCATAAAAGGTTGGGGCATGTGCATCTAGATAGATTATAGAAAATGAAGAAAAATGGAATAGTGGAGGGTATTACTTTTGAAGATGATGAGACCTTTGATGATTGTAGTGGATGTGCCCAAGGGAAGATTCATAGACTTCCATTTCCAAAGGCAACCACATTTAGGAGAGAGAAAGTATTAGATCTAGTTCACACTGATGTTTGGGGACCTGCTAGGTATGCCTCACATGGGGGGAAAAGATGGATGTTAACTATCACAGATGATTGGTCTAGATACACGAAGGTATACTTTCTTAGACATAAGTCAGAGGTATTAAGATGTTTCAAAGAGTATAAAGTATGGAGTGAAAAGCTACATGAAACCTCAATAAAAGAGATAAGAAGTGATAATGGGAAAGAATACACCTCAAGGGATTTTGAAGAATATCTTAAAGAAGAAGGAATTCATCATGAGAAAACTGTTCCCTATAATCCGGAACAAAATGGAGTAGCAGAAAGAGTGAATAGAACTTTAGGAGATATGTCCAGAAGTATGTTAAGTGATAAGAGGATAGGGCTGCAGTTTTGGGCTGAGTCTATGAACTATGCTAATTTCATCAAAAATAGAGTCCTAACTTCAGCAAATAAGGAGGAAACTCCGTATGAGAGGTGGACAGGAAGAAAGCCTGATTTGTCTAGTTTGAGAGTGTTCGGAAGTCAAGTCTACAGTTTGGATTCCGATAAGACTAAATGGAAGTTAAAGGGAAAAGGGAAACCAGGATATCTTGTAGGATATGATGAGAGCACAAAAGGATACCGAGTGTATGACTTGAAAAAGAGAGATATAATTTTGGTAAAACACATAGTGGTGATGAATGAAGAGAAGTCTATTGATCCATTCAAATATAATAAGGAAGTCAAAATCAGATTTGAAACGGATCAGTTTTCTGACTTTGACTTTGAAAATGAAGAGAAGGAAGAGGGAGAAAAAGAAAAATCTGCATATCTACCAAAGGAGAAAGAGGAAAGGACAACATCCGAGGCAACGCCACAATACGAAGTGGAAACCGATGAGGGACTTGATGAGACACCGGAATTGGAAGATAAGGAAGCTGAAAATTTCCCAAAACGAAACCCAAGGATGCCTTCCATACCGGCGTCCGATTTTGAAAGGGGAAGAAGAAGTAGTAAACGACTTCAAGAAAGACAAGTAAATAACCAACTCACAAAGATGTCTCACCCAGATGAACCTCAAACATACTTAGAGGCTATAAACACTCCAGAAAGTAGCCGGTGGATCACAGCTATAAATGAAGAAATAGCCTCTATCATGGAAGCCAATACATGGGAGTTGGTAGATTGTCCACCGGACCGAAAACCGATCGGATGTAAGTGGGTGTTTAAACTTAAATTAAACCCGGATAATACCATTGAGAGGTACAAAGCTAGGTTAGTTGCAAAAGGTTATACACAGAAAGAGGGGATAGACTACGAAGAAACCTTTGCACCTGTAGTCAGATTTCCTTCTGTTAGAATCCTTTTAAGTATAGCCGCAGCGGAGGATATGGAAATCCACCAAATGGATATTAAAACTGCCTTTTTGCACGGAGAGTTGGAAGAAGAAATTTACATGAGGCAACCGGAAGGATTCGTGGAAAGTGGGGAAGAAAACAAAGTTTGCAAACTGATAAAATCACTTTATGGGCTTAAGCAAGCCCCGCGACAGTGGAATATAAAGCTCGACGAATTTCTGACCGGTTTCGGGTATATCAGAATTAGTTCAGATCACTCTATATATTTATTTGAAGATGAGAATGGAGTGATATTTATTGCTATTTATGTGGATGATTTGTTGGTCTTAAGCAAGTCCTTAGATAAAATTAACAAACTAAAACGGGATCTTAGAAGCAGTTTTGATATGAAAGATCTTGGCGAAGCAAAGTACATTTTGGGAATTCAGATGAAGAGAGATAGAGGGAATAGAATTATAAGACTCACTCAAAAAGAAGCAATCGGTAATATGCTAGAAAAATTTCAAATGGAGAAAGCAAACGGATGTACTACTCCCATGGATTTGAAGAAAGTGAGTGAGGGGAGTGAAGAGGGAGGAATATTCATCATTAATGATGAGATGGACGAGATAGAAAGAAAATTTATGGAAAATATCCCTTATCGGCAGATTGTAGGCAGTTTAATTTATTTTATGAACTGTACCCGTCCGGATATAGCTGCAGCTGTAGGTGTCCTTAGTAGAAATCTAAATGAACCAAGAAAGAGAGATTGGGAGGCTGCCAAAAGAGTGATGAGGTATCTGGTGGGGACAAGGGAATTATGGTTGCATTTGGGAGGGGAGCACACTGACATCACCACTTGGAGTGATGCTAGTTATGGAGATGTGCCTTTAAGGAGGTGTACGACTGGATATGTGTTGCAAATTGGATCCGGTGCATGTTGTTGGAGTAGCAAGCAACAAAAAGTAGTTGCTCAGTCCACTATGGAGGCTGAATACATGGCTTCCTGTGCTGCCACCAAAGAATTAATGTGGGTTAAATCTCTTCTTGAAGAACTTGGGTTCATGAAGTCTGGAACTCAAAATGTTTTTTGTGATAATCAAGCTGCTATCTCGATTGCAGCTAATCCGAAACATCACTTCAAAGCTAAGCATATGGATATTAGACTAAGCTTTGTCAGAGAGAAGGTAGAAAATAAAATTATTAAACTGGTTCATAAAACTGATAGAGAAATGATTGCAGACATGATGACAAAAGCAGTGCCTTCCCCTAAGTTGATTTATTGCAGAGAAAACTGTGGATTAAAATTGAAAAGTGACTAGGAATTAAGGGGAGTGTTGAAAAGAGGTAATTAATAGTTCACTTCCCTATTTTAGTTTTGTTTTAAAGAAAGAGAGTGAGGATCAAAGGCGCGCCATGGCTGCCGCCATATTTAGAAAGTGGCAGTTTTTGCAGTTAAGGGTATTTTGGCTAAAATAATGCCTAGTACTAGTTTTGAACCTGTGACCTCTAGATTCTTTGTAGCCTAACGCCTTAACCATTAAAGCGTTACGAAACGATACACGTGACGGGTTTCATAAATATATAAACATTAACGAAACAGCTAATTAACAGCAGACTAACCAAAATGAGCAATTTCTGCATGTACGTGAATCTGAACCGTGTAAAATATGTTTTGATCGGACGGCCGACATTATAGCCGCCACGCGAAGTGAGCTTTTCGGCGGCATACGGATATAGCGTCACGCGGTGCCACGTGGCGCCACATTATTTGATACCGGAGAAGATGGGAGGAGGAACCATGGCTTCGGATATGACAGGTGTCACCTTGTAGACCTTGTCGTACAATAGGTGTACAATAAGTACATCGCCCATTGTACCTTCTTGTACTTTATAGTGTTCCTATTGGACTAGGGTTTAATAGTAGGTAGTCGTGAGTAGGCAGACCGAGACTTAGTAATATTTAGGTACCTCTCTCTCTAAGAGAGCTTGTAACTATAAAGGTCATCTTTGACCAGCCATAACTTACTGCTCGGGTGAGCAAATTCAGTGATTCTTTTTGCGTTTGACTCAGGGGAGTCTTGTCCTCACAAGGGTGAGAGTGGTCAGAATATTTGTGTGCCTGGGCGGTGCTTATTCAGCGGGAAAGTAGAAGGGGAAAATATTATCCTAGAGGCTTTACATAGGCTGCTCATTCTGTGGGTCAATGGAGACCACAGAATTTCAGAATCCATTCTTCATGTCTAAGGTGGAATAAATGGTGGCCCCGGCCAACGAGTCAAGAATCTCTTCCGGTGTAGGCATAGGGTATCGATCAAATACGGTTGGCGTGTTGAGCATCCGGTAGTCTCCACACATCCGAAAGTTTACCGTTTTCCCAGACGAGTCTTTCTTCGGTGGGAGTACGGTTAGGGACGCAAACCTATGGAGTCTAGTTCTTTCTTGCACCAATCCTGCTTCCACCACGGTTTGTACCTTTGGCGTGATGAATTCCTTTTCCTAGAAGCTGAGCGGGTACTGCTTCTGCCAAACAGTAGCCGTCTCGTCTATTAAATCAATCCGAAAGGGGGTTTCTTTGTAGATGCCAACGTCGGTGTATGACCAAGAGAACACCTGTTAGTTCTCCTCCAACAAGTTGGAGAGCCGAGCCTTTTGCTGAGGGTTCAATTTCTCCCCTAAGGTCCAATCCATCTTCTCGGGTTTCACCGATGCCCATGCCTCCGGGGGTCTACCGGAGCGGGAGATATCAAATTCCAACCCTACATGTGGGTCTAGTTCCCCTCCTCTTGTCAGAATGTTGTTGCTAACAACTTCTGCTAAGCTTTCCCCTTCCGAGCCTCCGCTCTCCCCCTACTGAGGAAGCCTTTGATTTGAGTGAAATGTTGGGATTGGAAAATTTTTATGATAAGATTTGTCTCTTTGCCTCCCTCCCCCTCTCAAGCTGCAAGTTGGCCTGTATTGCTAACAATTGTGGAGCTTAAAGGTAGCTAGCCCTTGAGTGAGGAGATTGTAGGCTTGAAAAGGCAAGTGAATGTTTTATCACCCATGTGATTGCATTGAGGTCCATGCTCTGTTCGAGTAGGCTACACCAGTGGAGGTCTGAAATACCTTGTGTTGCCGTGGTGGAAGATTGGAATCCCATTGCTTGTTCTCGTTCTTCCACCATTGGTGTTGTCCAAACTCCACTCTTGCTGTCGAATATCATTCCGGCTGCTCCCTTCCAATACGCATGACTGCTGGGGAAGGAAACCAAGGTTGGCAGGGCTTACCATGGTGCTCTTGGTTTGTTGCACCATAAGAACGGAGGACGATCAGCCTTGGTAATTGGAGTGGTCATCCACCCAGGCCCTAGAATTTGTTAAAGAGTAATCTAGGGATCTTTTTTGTGTTTCTGTAAGAGCTAGTTTAGGACTGATAGAGGTATTAGATTGGTCCAGTAAGCCCAAACTCTGTGAGCCCTATATCCCAGTTGTCAAGCTCGTGTGCTTACAGGCACCCCTTTTATCTTACCAAGGATTCCCGGGCCTTTTTCCTCTGTATGGTCATTAAAGTATGGGGAAAGGAGCGCACTCAGCCAGACCAGATTCTTCTATTTTCTCAACTAAACGGACTACAATTTATTTCGCACCTAACGGAGGCCGGACGACGGAGTTACTCCGTTCCAAAGATTACCATTCTGTTACATGTGACCAGTTGCCAACTGTCCCATTGGGGGCTACATTGTGGAACGTCGCGTAACATTTGGGATAGTCATGTAGATTTTGCTGTTGGCTATCAGTAGGACGATAGTTCAGGCCCACCAGCCGGGTAGAGCATTTATTTATGTGAGTCAAAGTTAGGCGTTTCATGTCAATTTAGAACTTTGTTGCTCAGGATTGTGTCATAGAAAACCGCGTGGCTTCTAATCTAGCCGAAGATAGTCGCCTAACTTTTTGCCCTGAGTGAAGTACAAACTATTTTGTCTTATGTCCGCACGATAACAATTCCTGGCCGGTGATTGGCTCCTGGTATTGCTTTGACTTTGGTACTATCGGTAGGGCAAACTTTACTTGTATAAGGCACTTCGGGCCGAGGGAGACAGGTTGGTGTTTTCATTACTGTCTCCTGAGAAAAACCCGAGAAATTCCAGCAAACTTTCTTGCGGAGAACTTTTGTTTTGCATGTGATTGTGACCCTATTGCCATCTTGGTTTGCATCCGTCCTTTGTGGAAATCGTAGTCCGGTTGGGTGGTTGGCACCGTCTTTCCTGTTTTGGGCGATTTGGGGACAGGTGTTTGTTGGAAACCAAGAAGGGTCTTGCCGGTTCCAGGTCGCGGAAAACGAGGAGTTAAGGAGGCCTTACCTGTTCCGGTGATTTCAAGGGGAGATTTCGTCTCTTTTTGGTTGTCCACGTTACGTTTTGGGGGTAGGTTGAGCTCGCCTATTATTCCACATTCTAACATTATTCTCTATTTTTCTAAGGGCAAGGTGATATAATTAATTCTGAGACAACATTTTTATATTTCTATCCTTTCATTTTTCTGAGTGGAAGCATCTGGGTTCTCTCTTTGGTAGTTTTTTTTGGGGCTCTGGTTGGGTTTCTTCCGGGGTCGATTCCCAAAATCTTTTGTACCAGAATAGTGGATTTTGAGAGGATTTTTGTTAGGCTTCCAACAAATCGTCACAGTACTGAAAACAACAACCTGTCTCTTTAGGTTTAAGAGGATAGGTGCTCAAGGCGAAGTACTTTTAAAAGGAGATTTAGATCTGCTTCTCCAGTCAGCTATGGGGGAGGAGAACTCCAAGATAAGGATCTTGCGGGTGTCAGATCGGACGAGCAGGATAGGTAAGAATCGGTGGCCCAAGAGGAAGAGTCACAGGTGCTCGAGGGAGCATCCCCCTTTGGCTCACCTGTACACATAGAGCAGTTTTTTAAGGGAGAGATGCCCCCGGAGGTTGCGGTTGACACTCCTCCAACACACCCAGAGGGGCGACTCTCTCCTCCACCTCCACCTGTCTTTTCCCCTGAGACTTTCCCAACGGTGTCCGAGTCAATCAGAGCTAAGGCTTCGGAGAAGGCGGAGAGGCCGCCCTTATCCCCTAAAAGTCGTAGGAAGGGGTTGGCCCACAAGGAAGCGGTCTGTGGTCACCTTCCCGAGATCGGTCGCTATACCCGATCTAAGGCACCGATAGCAGAAATGTACATGGATCTTGAGATTCTGGCCTATCCTAACCGGCCAAGTCGCAAAGAAATCTTAGCCCTTCATGATCTCCATGAATTCTAGGTTAAGAAGGAGTTGGTGCAGCGGGTAGCCAGGTCAGATCGAGCCAGAGTGGTACGCCCAGTGGGAGGTGTAGTGGAGATACTCAGCAGTTCATCCGAGAGTGGCTCCCCAACCTCTGTACCGGAGCAACAGGGAGGACCATCAACTTCATACCAGCAACCCACCCCATCTCAAGACAACGCAACCAGCAGGCCGGCTCACGGCGGGGCGGTCCCTCGGACACGGGCCGGGGAAGGGACCAGCAAGCGAGGGTTACCCGAGCCAAAGAAGGGGTATAGGTTCTATCATCGGGACGGCAAGGGCATGTTTGCTCCCCTACCTAAAGCGGAACCGTTCTTCCCTTCTGATTCCACCTCTTCGAGCTCAAAGTCTCCATCTGCTCCGGTGGTTCGACCATCAGAGGGGTTGTGGCGTTCTAGACCCACCGATCCAGAGGTACCGAGTTTGGGGATTGCGGATCTCTCAAGGGTGGTGAGCAGAACACAAAAACAGGTTGATATTGTGCGATCCAGAGTCAGCCTATGGCGGGGGGTGGACCCGTCACCATCGATTGGGAAGCTCTGGAAGAAAAGAGGAAGAGGGCCCTCGAACAGGAATTGCTCCTCATAAGGGAGGCTAGACAGATATTAAGAGAAATCCTTAGTGGACAGGTAGCTCCTCCTAGAGAGACAGGTCCCTCAGCTGAGAGACAACCTACAGTGCAGACAACCCCTACGGAGACGCAAGCTTCTAGGATTTCCTCGGAACTTAGACCGGATTCTCATCTTCAACAAGAAGGCGGGAAAACATTAGGACCTAACAAACAGGGGATGGGTGCAGATCTAACGAGAACGCTGCATCCGCCACCAGTGAGCGTCCCACTTTTTTCTCAGTGGCATGGTCTTGAACTTCGATGGCCGTGGTGTTATTACAACCCGACCGGAGACAACACATTCCCTACGACTTTCCACTCCTCCACCATCACCACCTCAGGCATCCTCTCCTTTGTAGAAATTAATGGTCTATTTTAAGTATTTTCTAGTTCTAAATAGAAATATAGAAAGAAGCCGAGGCAGTCTACCTCTAACTTCTTTCTCCAAATCTCAAACTTGTCGCAGTCACTGAAAAATTGGAGAGGGAGCTAGAGCCATGGCTACCTAGGCAATCCAAAGGTTTACGGGAAATATATATTAGTTAGGGGTTTATTTACTAAAAGGTATGTGTCGGCCACAGGATTTGATCTTGGTACCTACAGGACGGCAGACAGCAATTAGGCGGTAGCCTTAGCCGTTAAGTCTAGAACTAATGTTACGTAGTATATGGTTTGATATTTATTTAAACATGAATACGTAGGATAAATCATTTAACTGTAATTGTTTACGGGATACATAGATCCGGTAATGTATAAGTACGGATTACGGTACGGACAAGAAATCAATACCGCGCATTTATTTCTTTAGTGAAACGAATAACGCACATGTATTTATTACAGCTACGATTAAAATCGAATTGAATCGGCCGGCCGAAATTAGCGCCAAGATCGCGGAAGAAGATTTCGGCGGTTTCTGGCCATCGCCACATCCGATGACACGTGGCGAAATTACATTAGATCGTGGTATCTTCGGAGATTATGGCACCGAATCCAGATATGACATGTGTCGATATTTAGGCCATGTCATCAATGTCTGTACATAAAGTACACAGGCAGCTGTACTTTTGCGTACGGAAATGTAATCTGATTGGTTCCGTACATCAGTAGATAGAGTCTGTGAGAGAGATACGACTTAGAAAAATTAAGAGATAGGACCCTCTCTCCCAGAGAGCTTTTGTACAAAAGGTCATCTTTGACCCTCCATAACTTACTGCTCAGGGGAGCAAATTCAGAGATTCTTTTTGCTATCGACTCAAGGGAGTCTTGCCTTCAGATGGATGCAGGTGTTGTTGATATTTGAGTATTTTCTAGGTCTGTATTAGGATAGAAAAAGAGCTGAGGCGGTCTGCCTCTAACTCCCCTATCCAAGCCCCCACACTTGTTGTAGTCACTGAAGGCTGGATAGGGAGCTAGAGCCATGGCTGCCTAGGCTCTCTA
>JBBHKE010003477.1:95212-199990 GCA_037447655.1 Zygnema cylindricum
AGGAAGAGGTTATAAAGGGGTAGGTGCCTTGACAAAAAGGGAAGTGGAAGGCAACGTAGACTTGAGGCCAACTATAATACCCGTCGGAGTCTACTAAGAGGTATCATTCGAGGAGGTTTCGGTCCACCACCTGTAGAGTGAACAGGGCTTTGTTAAGGGGGATTCACAAAGAGCTTTTCCTTAGGGAGATATCATTTGAGGGTTATTCACTTCAGACAAGGTAGCGATTTCTTTGGGCAATGGAGCACACAGAGTTACAGGTTATGGGCCCACCATCTAGGGTGCCTTTGTTCGATGGAACAGACTTCACTTATTGGGAGTTTACTATAGAGGGATTCCTTTTCGAGAAACACTTAGGGGGAATTGTTTCGGGACAAGTGAGATGTCCACCACCTGGCTTTGGAGGAGCTTACTATGGAGAATCATCTGAGGCTGCCCATAATATCAACCGGAGTTCAGATGCAACGGAAGGTGAAGGGAAAAACAGTTCCGTGGATGGGGAAATATTGGAGAAGGAAAAAGGGACACCTATGGTGAGGGGAGCTAGGCTCTCAGCTATGGTACCACTTGTAGGGATTAAAACTGAAGAAAATTACAGAAAAATATAGGAATACAAAAGCACTATAGCAAAACATCTCATACTTAGATATGTGTCTAAGTCCAGAGCTATCACTCTTTTAAGTTTAACCAAGTCTTCAGAGATATGGGAAGCACTAAGTCAGATTTATAAGAGTGAGACTATTCACAGGCAGCAGTTAGTAAAACAGGAAATAGAAGCCTATGTTTATAAAGGCGGTAACATGATAGAGTTTTGCAATGATATTGTTGCGTTATATGCTGAGCTTGCTAGTGCGTGATATGTAGAATCTGAGGAGAGAAAGATTAATACACTACTCATGAAACTCCCAGATGACTACGAAAACATCATTTGTCGTATGCAGGTAATTGATGGTTCCTCATGGACTTGGAGCTTTATCATGGGGATAATTCTTGTGAGGGAAAGCACTTTGGAGCTTCGTAGGGAAGTGACAGGGTGAATACATTTACAGCTGGTGGTGATTGGCGGAAGCGTGGTGAGAGGAATGGCGGTGATTGGCTGAAGCGTGATGAGAGGAACGGCGGTGATTGGCGGAAGCGTGATGAGAGGAACGGTGGTGACGAGCGGAAGCATGATGAGTGGAAGAAAGACAAAGGTAAACCTTATCGAAACTTTGGTGGAAAGAGAGGGAGAGGAAAAGAAAGGGGAGCTTTGAAAAAGGGGGTTTGCTTTTTTTTTAGGGAACCGGGTCATTATATAGAGGAATGCCCTTGTTTGGAAAGACTTAGAAGTTGGAATGTGGATGAGGAGGAAGAAGGGGAAGAGGAGAAAGAGGATGAAGATATTTTAGAGCTTCTTCGGATTAGTAGTATGGGGAAGAGAAAAAAGCAACAGTGTGCTTTTGGAGGTATAAGGGAAGTAAAGAGAGAGGAGGTACTTGAGGATGTCGAGGAGTGTATAGTGTATGACTTAGAAATGAGAAAGTCAGATCTAGGATCCATTAGTGAAAACGGGAAAGATAAAATTAATGAGGATAATTTTATAGATAATAGGGAAACAGAAAACTTGTCGGAAAGGGAGACTTCAACGAATTCTGAGTAAAGGGGAGAAGTGAAACTCGAAGAGGTTTTAAAGGATAGGGGAGAAAAGGAATATTTTATTAAAAGTTTAGGGGAGGAGAAATATTTTTTGGGAATAAAACAGCAAGTGATAGTGGGAAGAATTCCATAGGAGAGAGTGAGGAAAGTTCAAAAAATGGGGTAATTATCATGGACAAAGATATGAGTTCAGAAGATGTAGATTTTATAAGGAACTTAGTGGGGACACTTGTTTTTTGGAAAAAATTGAGGGGTAACGGATTCATCATCACTAATGGGAGTGATGTCATATATGAAGGTGTGCCTGTAAAAGGGTTAGCAAGCATCTAGGTGTAAAAGGGTTAGCAAGCATCTGGGTATGTGTTGCAAATTGGAGATGGGTCTGGCTGTTAGAATTGCAAGAGGGAAATTGGAATTAGTGTGGATGGAAAAGAGATGAGGTGGATAATGTCTTTGCTCGGATATATGAAAAGTGGGATTTCTAAATAAAATAAATGATCAGCAAAATGGAATGTTAACTTCAGCTAAATTAATGGACCTTTATAAATATGAGGGTGATGTCTTAAAGTTTTAAAAAACGAAAAGGAAAAAGAAGAAAAAAAAGGGGGAACGGAATGGTCGGTTTGTAAGAATTAAAAGGAAATAGACTAGAAAATAAGGGGAGTGTTGGTATATGAGTATTTTCTAGGTCTTTATTAGGATAGGAAAAAGAGCAGATGCAGACTGCCTCTAACTCCCTTCTCTAAGCCCCCACACTTGTTGCTAGAGCCATGGCTGCCTAATGCTCTCTAGAGTGATAGGAGTAGATTATGGTAGGTTTTACTAAAAAGTATCTTGACGGACCCAAGATTTGATCCTGCCTGCCGTCCATCAAGACCTTGATAGCCGGTAGCTACAGCCTATAGCCTAAGAACATTGCTAATCTATATAGGGTACGATAAATATTTGAACATTAATACGTAACAGCTTTAATTTAACCAATTACGGGACGAGTGGTACACGGAAATGAATTAGTACGCACGAATTCCGGACCGCACGGACTTATCGAAACAACATTCATTTTGACGGCTATGATTAAATTCGGGTATATATCGAACGGCCGTAGTAGAAGTCGTGATTGTGGATAGGGCGTTTTGGCGTTTTCCGGACACCACCAATCCGGATGACACGTGGCGATATCGTACAGGTTAGCTGAATTCCCGGAGTACAAGATTACAAATCCAAATGTGACAGATGTCACTTGTATGGCCATGTCGTACAGTTACCGTATATAAAGTACATCGGCGCCCGTACTTTACTGTAGGGTACAGTCTTGTGATTAGCGCCGTACGTCAGTAGAAGGGGTTTTAGAGAGGGAATAAGAACTTAGAAAATTTCTGGTAGGCTCTCTCTGAGAGAGCAACTTGTATAAAAGGCTAACTTTGGGTAGCCATAACTATCAATTTTTTACTTGACCATTTTTCAGTGATTCTTTTTGCAGCGGACCCTGGGGAGTCCAGGCTACACAAGGGTGTAGTCGGTCAGATTTTTTGTCTGCCAGGGTGGCTGCATTTCTAAAGGAAAGTCAAAGTGGGTGAATGTGTCCAAATCTCATATTCTAACTTTGCATTTTGTGGTGGAACAGATCACACAGAAAGTATTATTTCACAGGGGTGAAGCTGTATTGGGGTTTTGATTGTGAAGGGGTCAGTCATTTGGGTTTATATCAAGTGGGAGTCGGCACTCTCTAGATTAGCTTCTATTGGATCTGTGATTTTTATGGGCAATGGAGCACACAGAGTTTCAAAGAACACGCAACATCGTGGGTACACGTCGCATATTATGCCTTTTGCCAAGGAGGATGCGATGTCACCCACCGACATCATCCTCCTGTGACGCTCCCCCCTTCAAAAATGTTGGGTTTGATTTTTTTTTAGGGTTTCGTTGTTTGCCTAGCTGCCATTCAAATTTTTACCAATTTCTTAAATTGCCGCGTTTCTCTGTCGTTTTTATCCAAGCTCCAATTACTTTCGTACTTTGCGCGTTTTTTTGCTAACTTGCTTATAAATCTTTTTAAAGTTCATAATTTTGCCGCTCCTTTTTGATAATCTTTTTTTGAAATTTTACCTACTAGTTCAAATTTGAGCCTTTTCGCAACGTGTTATCGGGAACTTTAATATACACTTATGATATGACATAATTTTATGTTATTCATGTTGCTCTGGTTATTGTTATGTTGTTGTTCCTCTTGTTTGTTATGTTGATGTTCCTCTTGTTGCTCAGCAGCTGTTGCTGTTGATTACAGCTACTTCGCTGGGCAGACAACTGCAGCTGAGGTGACAGCTGCTGCTAGGCAGACAGCTGTTGTTGCTATTCATGCAATTGTTGATGCAGCTGCTGCTGTCCAGACAACTGCTGCTTTTGTTATGACTGCAACTGCTGCCGTCCAGACAATTGATGCTACTGTTCAGACAGCAGCTGTTGTCTCCTGCTACTGTTTAGACAGCAGCTGTTGTCAGCTGCTACTGTTCAGACAGCAGCTGTTGTCTATTGCTCTTCAGACAGCAGCTGCTGCTCTTTAGACAGCAACAGCTGCTGCAACAATTCAGATAGCTGCTACTGCGATGCTGCTATTGTTCAGACAACAGCTGTTATTGTTCAGACAGCAGCTGCTATTGTTCAGACAGCAAACAGACACTCTTTAAACAGCAGCAGCTGCTCTTCAGACAGCAGCTGCTGCTCTTCAGACAGCACCAGCTGCTGCAACCGTTCACACAGCTGTTGTTGTGCTGCTGCTGCTGTTCAGACAACAGCTGTTATTGTTCATGTAACTCTGAGACCTCCATAAGTCCTCAGAGTGGACAGCTTCCAAGAAGCCTCTTGGATAATCCTGACCCCTTTGTGTTTAAGCAAAAATAACTGCCACCCTGGCAGACAAAAACTCTGACCAACTTCACCCCTGTGAAGGCAAGACTCCCCTGAGTCGATAGCAAAAAGAATCTCTGAATTTGCTCCCCTGAGTAGTACGTTATGGAGGGTCAAAGTTGACCTTTTGTACAGAAGCTCTCTGGGAGAGAGGGTCCTATCTTCTAATTTTTCTAAGTCCTATCTCTCTCACAAACTCTATCTACTGATGTACGGAACCAATCAGAATTGAGTTCCGTACGCAAAAGTACAGCTGCCGGTGTACTTTATGTACGGACATTGTACGACATGGCCAAAATGTCGACACATGTCAAATCTGGATTCGGTGCCATAATCTCCGGAGATTCCACAATCCAACGGAATTTCGCCACGTGTCATCCGATGTGGCGATGGCCACAAACCGCCGAAATCTTCCTCCGCGATCTCGGCGCTAATCTCGGCCGTCCGATTAAAGTCGGCTTTAATCGTAGCCGTAATAAATACATGCGCGGTATTTGTTTCATTTACGAAACAAATGCGCGGTACTGATTTGTGTCCGTACTGTAAGTCGTACATTTATATTTTACTGGATCTATGTATCCCGTAATTCATTTCAGTTAAATGGTTTATCGCACGCATAACCATTTAAATAAATATCAAACTATATAGTACGTAACACTACTGCTAGACTTAACGGCTAAGGCTACCGGCTACTTCCTATCTGTCGGCCGGCAGGTACATGGATCAAATCCTGCCGCCGGCACATACCTTTTAATTAAATAAATAAACCCTAACATAAAATTCCCGTAAACCTCAGGATAGCCAAGGTAGCCATGGCTCTAGCTTCCTCTCCAATTTATCAGTGACTGCGACAAGTTTGAGAGTTGGAGAGAGAAGTTAGAGATAGACTGCCTCGACTTCTATATTTCTTTTCAGACCTAGAAAATACTAATAAAACCATTAGTTTCTACACTCCCCTTATTTTCTAGTCAATCTTTAATTTCAGACCACACTTCTCCCTGCAAAAAATTAGCTTAGGGGAAGGCACAGGTTTGGTCATCATATCTGCTACCATCTCACTATCTAGTCTGTACTCTAAACTGATTATTTTGTTTTCTACTTTCTCTCTAACAAAGCTGAGTCTGATGTCCATGTGTTTGGCTTTAAAATGGTGTTTAGGATTGGCAGAAATAGCGATTGCTGCCTGATTGTCACAAAATATCTTCTGCACACCACTCTTAAGGTGACTAAGCTCACGAAGCAAAGACTTGACCCACATCAATTCTTTTACAGCAGAGCAAGAGGCCATGTACTTAGCCTCCATGGTGGATTGAGCAATAACCTTTTGCTGTTTGCTACTCCAACAGCAAGCCCCATCACCCACATATAATACATATCCAGAAGTACATCTCCTCATCGGAGCATCACCATAACTGGCATCACTCCAAGTAGTGATGTCAGTATTCTCCCCACCCAAATGCAACCATAGATCTCTAGTTCCTACCAAGTATCTAAGGACTCTCTTAGCTGCCTCCCAATCCTTCTTAGTGGGAGCATTTAGACTTCTACTCAGCACTCCTACAGCTGCAGCTAAATCCGGCCGGGTACAATTCATAAAATGGATTAGACTTCCCACTACTTGCCTGTAAGGAATAGTCTGCATGAACTTCTGTTCATCAGGAGATAATTCCTCGTCTAAGACTATGACTCCTTCTTCCTCACTCCCCTCACTTCCCTTCTTTAACTCCATTGGATTTGTACAACTATTAGCTTTATCCATTTGAAATTTTTCAAGCATGTTCCCTATTGCTTCCTTTTGAGTCAATCTTATAATTTTCCTTTTCCGGTCTCTCTCTACTTGAATTCCCAAAATATATTTTGCTTCCCCCATATCCTTCATTTCAAATCTCCCCTTAAGATCGGTTTTCAGTTTATTAATTTTTTCCATTGATTTACTTAAAACAAGCAAATCATCAACATAAATTGCAATAAATATAAAACCTTCCTCATCTTCGAAAACATAGATTGAGTGATCTGAGCTGATCCGAATATATCCTAGACCGGTAAGAAACTCATCAAGCTTCTTATTCCACTGTCGAGGCGCCTGTTTCAAACCATAAAGAGATTTAATCAGCCGGCATACCTTACTCTCCTCTCCTTCTTCCACAAACCCTTCGGGTTGTCACATGAAGATCTCCTCTTCCAATTCTCCATGCAAAAAGGATGTTTTGATGTCCATCTGGTGCACTTCCATGTCTTCCGCCGCTGCTAAACTGAGAAGTATGCGGACGGAGGGAAATCTGACCACCGGGGCAAAGGTTTCCTCGTAGTCTCTTCCTTCTTTTTGTGTAAATCCCTTTGCCACTAATCTGGCCTTGTAGCGCTCGATTGTGTTATCTAGGTTCAGTTTTAGTTTGAAAACCCACTAACAACCGATTGGTTTTCGGTTAGGTGGACAGTCCACCAGCTCCCAAGTATCGGCTGCCATGATTGAAGCCATCTCCTCATTGATGGCTGTCTTCCACCGGTTTCTTTCTGGACAAGTCATCGCCTCTCCATAAGTTTGAGGTTCATCTTGATGAGATAGTTTAGTTACCTTGTTATTAACCTGTTTTTCTTGCAGTCTTTTGCTACTTCTCCTCCCCCCCTCAAAATCTGAGGCCGGAATAGATGGTTCTCGTGGATTCTTTCGAACAAACTCGGCTTCTCCCCTATCCCTTGATTCCGAATCAATTTCCACCACGTCTTCCGCTTCGAGTAGAGTTGTCACTGGAGTTTCCACAGCCGAGTCCTTTTCAGTCTGATTTGTTCCTGCAACAATGTCATCTTCTCTAAAACCTGGATAGTTAGGAAGCTCAAAGTCATCAGAATTTTCTCACTCAAATCTGATTTTTACTGACTTCGTATATTTGAAGGGATCTACAGACTTTCCTTCATCCATAACTACTAGATGCTTTACTAAGATTATATCTTTTCTTTTTAGATCATAAACTCTATATCCTTTAACATCTTCATCATATCCTAATAAGTATCCTGGTTTTCCTTTAGGATCTAGCTTCCAATTGGACCGATTAGTATCTAGACTGAACACTTGACTGCCGAAAACCTTTAAGTGAGATATGTCTGGTTTCCGGCCTGTCCATCTCTCATAAGGTGTTTGATCTTTTATAGCTGAAGTAAGAACTCTATTCTTGAGGTAATTAGCACAGTTCATTGCTTCTGCCCAAAACCTTTTCCCTATCTTTTTATCTGACAACATACTTCTAGCACTATCACTTAGTGTTCTATTTAACCTTTCAGCTACCCCATTCTGTTCAAGATTTTCTGGAACTGTCTTTTGGTGTTGAACCCCATCTTCCCTCAGAAAATCCTCAAACTGGTTAGAAGTATACTCTCCACCATTGTCACTCCTTACTCTCTTGATTGGAGTTTCATGGAGTTTTTCGCTCCATGCTTTATATTGTCTAAAACAATCCTCAGCTTCAAACCAGTTTTTCAAAAAATATACCCGGTAATACCGAGACCAATCATCAGTTATAGTCATCATAAATCTCTTCCCCCCCCGGTGAGGGCACTTTAGCCGGTCCCCAAAAATCTGTGTGTACTAGATCTAGAATTTTTTCTCCCTTATAGGTGACTGACTTAGGAAAGGGTAATCTGTGTGCTTTACCTTGAGCACATCCACTACAATCACTTATATCATCACTCTTGCTGAAGTGAATCCCTTCCACCACTCCCATCTTTTTCATCTCTCTTAACTTATCTAGATTAACATGCCCAAGCCTCTTATGCCACATCATAATATCATGAACACCAGCATAATAAAGTTTCTTCTTTTCATTACTTAAGATCAGCCTAAACATCCCATGGCTACCTTTTTCAGCAATGAAATAGACATCATCCTCAAAACTAGCAGTAAAGACTCCTTCCCTAGTGCTAGTAAAAAAACCCTTATCATCTAATACTGATGTAGAGATAAGATTTTTGTTCAGCTCCGGAATAAACAATACATTGTAGAATGTTAATATGGATGTCTTTCCTTCTACTAACACTTTTAGATCTACCGATCCTACAAGAGTAGTGGTGACTATCCTCCCATCCCCGTACTCTATCTCTACGATGGGAATCTTTCTTATCTTAGTGAACAGGTGTCTATCCTTACACATGTGCATGGAGGCACCTGAATCTACAATCCAGCCTGCTTCACCTTTCAATCCACCGTAAGCATATTTTTGCCTTCGTGGAATTTCGACCTCATTTTTCGCCTCCAACTCCTCATCCAAAAGGAGCTTATCGTCCTCGTCCTCGGATTCAGCCTCAAGTACCTGTGTGACAAGGGCCTTTTTCTTTCCTCTCGGGGTACCACCGGTCTGCCCCTCCTTTAACCGAAGCTCGGTTAGCTTAGTGCACTCTGCCATATAGTGCCCCGGTTTCTTACAAAAGTGACATAGTCCTTTGGGAGCCCTTGGTTCGAACTCATCGGCCTGTTTTTTCTGCTCCCTACCCCCATAGTTTCCGACCGGTTTTCGGGAATCCCTGTTCCTCCAATCAGTCGCTGTTGCCAAGGCTTGGCCACTCTTTCCTCCCCTTCGGATCTCAATTGTATTCTCTTGAACGAGAATCATCCCTACCACTGAGTTCCATATCCACCTTGAGTCAGGCAAGTCCTGCACACGGTAAACTATGTTCACGAACTCATCAGGTAACTTCATCAGTAAACAGTTAAACTTTTCTTTTTCACTAAAATCTTTTCCCGCACTCTGTAGCTCCATGAAGAGTGTAGCAAGCTCATTGCAAAAATCCAACATATTTCCCCCTTTGTATACATACTCCTTAACTTTCTGATCAGCCAACTGTTGTTGCTGAATCGTACCACTTCGGTACATCTCTATAAGAGCCATCCAAAGATCGGATGCCCTTTCTACCTGCAAATGAGGACATGCAAGTCCTTGAGTGAGATGGCGTAAGATGAAGTGCTTTGCCGCCATATTGTTGAAGTCCCAGGTTTCAGTATCATTCTCCTCGTTCCTCGGAATAGGTGACATGAATGCTAAACCAGGTACTATTGGTGTGGTCGCCTCTTTCTCCTTTCCTTTGTCCACCACCTCTCCTTCCTTTGTTTCCTCCGTTGAAGGTGAATCCTCTTTCCTGGTGAATCTGCTTCCTCCAAACCCTGGAGGAATTCCAAGACTTGATGGACGCCCCAATCGTCCACTCACTATCCCCCAAAACCTTTTTTCGCATAGAGCTCCTATCATCATACTTTTCCAGTATATGAAGCCAGTTCCATTAAAGATTGGTACCCTAGAGGGTGGGCCCATAACCTGTAACTCTGAGACCTCCATAAGTCCTCAGAGTGGACAGCTTCCAAGAAGCCTCTAGGATAATCCTGACCCCTTTGTGTTTAAGCAAAAATAACTGCCACCTTGGCAGACAAAAACTCTGACCAACTTCACCCCTGTGAAGGCAAGACTCCCCTGAGTCGATAGCAAAAAGAATCTCTGAATTTGCTCCCCTAAGCAGTAAGTTACGGAGGGTCAAAGTTGACCTTTTGTACAGAAGCTCTCTGGGAGAGAGGGTCCTATCTTCTAATTTTTCTAAGTCCTATCTCTCTCACAGACTCTATCTACTGATGTACGGAACCAATCAGAATTGAGTTCCGTACGCAAAAGTACAGTTGCTGGTGTACTTTATGTACGGACATTGTACGACATGGCCAAAATGTCGACACATGTCAAATCCGGATTCGGTGCCATAATCTCCGGAGATTCCACAATCCAACGGAATTTCGCCACGTGTCATCCGATGTGGCGATGGCCACAAACCGCCGAAATCTTCCTCCGCGATCTCGGCGCTAATCTCGGCCGTCCGATTAAAGTCGGCTTTAATCGTAGCCGTAATAAATACATGCGCGGTATTTGTTTCATTTACGAAACAAATGCGCGGTACTGATTTGTGTCCGTACTGTAAGTCGTACATTTATATTTTACTGGATCTATGTATCTCGTAATTCATTGCAGTTAAATGGTTTATCGCACGCATAACCATTTAAATAAATATCAAACTTCAGACTATGTAACACTACTCCTAGACCTAACGGCTAAGGCTGCCGGCTACTTCCTATCTGCCGGCCGGCAGGTACATGGATCAAATCCTGCCGCCGGCACATACCTTTTAATTAAATAAATAAACCCTAACATAAAATTCCCGTAAACCTCAGGATAGCCAAGGTAGCCATGGCTCTAGCTTCCTCTCCAATTTCTCAGTGACTGCGACAAGTTTGAGAGTTGGAGAGAGAAGTTAGAGATAGACTGCCTCGACTTCTATATTTCTTTTCAGACCTAGAAAATACTAATAAAACCATTAGTTTCTACAGTTCAGACAGCAGCTGCTATTGTTCAGACAGTAGACAGACACTCTTTAGACATCAGCAGCTGCTGCAACTGTTCACACTACTGCTGATGTGTTGCTGCTACTTTTCAGACAACAGCTGCTATTGTTCATACAACAGCTGTTATTGTTCAGACAGCAAACATACACTCTTTAGATAGTAGCAGCTGCTCTTCAGACAGCAGCAGCTGCTGCTTTTCAGACAACAGCAGCTGCTGCAACTGTTCACACAGCTGCTGTTGTGCTGCTGCTAGTGTTCAGACAACAGCTGTTATTTATTCAGACAGCAGCTGCTATTGTTCAGACAACAGACAGACACTCTTTAGACATCACCAGTTGCTGAACAGACAGCTGCTGCAACTGTTCACACAGCTGCTGATGTGTTGCTGCTACTCTTCAGACAACAGGTGCTATTGTTCAGACAGCAGCTGCTATTGTTCAGACAATAGACTGACACTCTTTAGACATCAGCAGTTGCTGAACAGACAACTGTTGTAACTGTTCAGACTGTTGCTGCTGGGCAAACAGTTGCTGCTGGGCAAACCGTTGCTGCAACCGTTTAGTTACTTCAGCCGGTGCTACTAGTGTAGCTAGTGCAACTGGTGCAGTTGCAAGACAACTGTGGCTGTGGGGCTCGTGCTGCTATTGGTATTGAAGTCTTTGGAAAAAGATTAAATATAAAATAAATATTTATGAAACAAATTGACGTTATGATTTTTGATTTATGAAAAGTTGTCCATTTTAGATTATGAACTCTAGAACTTTGAATTCAAACATAAGAAATAAAAATTTAGATGATGATACAAATATTTGCACTCGAAAAGTAAACATTGACATTTAAAAGAGATAGCGTTAGAGACGATATGGTTTTTGTGCATAATTTGATCATCCTAAATTTATTTCAAACTCGCAGTGCAAGTACATGTAGACAAAAAGGAAAGCCCTACATTGATATTATTGGAAAAAAAAACAATCTTACTTGCTATGGATTCTTTAAACATTTAGTGTCAGACAGGAAAGTATTGCTAACATTGCAACAAATATATCTCTATACTAAAAAATCACAAACTACTTTTTTCTTGGAAATATTATTGATTCAAAGAATGCATGTAAAACCGGTTGTTCCCTATCATGTTGAAACTACAAATATAACCCAAAACAAGAAGAGAAAAAAGCAAATCCTAACACAAGTCACGCCTACAAATAAAGCCCATATCAAAGTGCTTCACAGAAGTTAAGCTCCACCGATTATCAGACCACTGATACAACCCTACAGTAATGGAGAGTCAAATCACAATGCAATGGCAACTGTGAGACCTCCATAGGTCCTCAGAATGGACAGCTTGCACTCTAGGATAAACCTAACTCCTTCGTGTTTCAAGAAAAAAAACTGCCACCCTGGCAGATAAAAACTCTGGCCCCCTGCACCTCTGTAAAGGTAAGACTTCATTGAGTCGATAGCAAAAAAAATCCTTGAATTTGCTCCCTTGAGCAGTAATTTATGGACGGTCAAAGTTGACCTTTTCTACAGAAGCTCTTTGGGAGAGAGGGTCCTATATACCAAATTTTTCTTAGTCCTATCTCTCTCTAAAACTCTATCTTCTGACGTATGGCACCAATCATATTACTGTACGATACAGAAAAGTACAGCTGCCGGTGTACTTTATGTACGAACATTGTACGACATGACCAAAATGTCAACACGTGTCTTATCTGGATTTGTTTCCGTAATCCCCAGGGATGCCGAAATCCAAGTCGTGGTGCCACATGTTATCCGATGTGGCGACGGCCATAAACCGCCGAAATCTTCTGTTTGAATCTCGACATTATTTCCGGCCTTCCGATTGAATGTCGATTTCAATCATAACCGTCATAAATATTTGCAATGTATGTGTTTAGCTATCGAAACAAATGCGAGGTACTTATTTCTTCTCCGTACTCGTAATCCATACTTTTCATAACTGACACTATGTAACTCATATATAGTTGTCGTTAAATGAATTAGCCTATATGTTAACGTTTATATATTTATCAAACCCTATAACCTCTTCCACTAATCCTAGACTAAATGGATGAGGCTACCGGCTATCGGCTGCATAACCTATCCGTAGGTACCAAGTTCAAATCCTGTAACCAATATCTTTCATTTTAATAATAAACTACTTTAATACCCCGTAAATCTCTGGATAGCATAGGCAGCCATGGCACTAGCTTCCTCTCCAACTTCTCAGTGACTACAAGAAGTGTGGGAGTTGGAAAGAGAAGTTAGAGACAGACTGCCTCGGCTTCGTATTCTGCACTTAATTTTAGACCTAGAAAATACTAAAAGAACCATCAATTTCTACACTCCCGTTATTTTCTAGTCACTCTTTAATTTCAGACCACACTTCTCCTTGCAAAAAATTAGCTTAAGGGAAGGCACAGGTTTGGTCATCATATCAGCTACCATCTCGCTATCTGGTCGGTACTCTAAACTGAATATTTTGTTTTCTACTATCTCTCTAACAAAGCTGAGTTTAATGTCCATGTGTTTGGCTTTAAAATGATATTTAGGATTGGCGGAAATAGGGATCGATGCCTGATTATCACAAAAAAAATTCTGCACACCACTCTTAAGGTGACCAAGCTCACCAAGCAAAGACTTGACCCACATCAATTCTTTTACAGCAGAGCAAGAGGCCATATACTCAGCCTCCATGTTGGACTGAGCAATAATCTTTGCTGTTTGCTACTCTAACAGCAAGCCCTATCACCTACATATAATACATATCTAGAAGTACATCTCCCATTCGGAGCATCACCATAACTAGCATCACTCCAAGTAGTGATGTCAGTATTCTCCCAACCCAAATGCAACCATAGATCCCTAGTTCTTATCAAATATCTAAGGACTCTTTAAGCTGCCTCCCAATCCTTCTTAGTGGGAGATTTGAAACATCAATCCTTCTTAGTGGGAGATTTTAAACATCTACTCAGCACTCCTACAGCTGTTGCTAAATCCCGCCGGGTACAATTCATAAAATAGATTAGGATTCCCACTACTTGCCTGTAAGGAATAGTTTGCATGAACTTCTGTTCTTCGGAACTTAATTCCTTGTCTAAGACTATGACTCCTTCTTCCTCACTCCCGTGACTTCCCTTCTTTAACTCCATTGGAGTTGTACAACTATTAGCTTTATCCATCTGAAACTTTTCGAGCATGTTCCCTATTGCTTCCTTTTGAGTCAATCATATAATCTTTGTTTCTCGGTCTCTTTCTACTTGAATTCCCAAATTATATTTTGCTTCCCTCATATCCTTCATTTCAAATCTCCCCTTAAGATTGGTTTTCGGTTTATTAATTTTTTCCATTGATTTACTTATGACAAGCAAATCATCAACATAAATTGCAATAAATATAACACCGTCCTCTTCTTCAAAAACATAGATTGGGTAATCTGAGCTGATCCGGATATATCCCAGAGCGGTAAAAAACTCATCAAGCTTCTTATTCCACTGTCGAGGCGCCTGTTTCAAACCATAAAGAGATTTAATCAGTTGGTATACCTTACTCTCCTCTCTTTCCTCCACAAATCCTTCTAGTTGTCGCATGAAGATCTCCTCTTCCAATTCTCCATGCAAAAAGGTTGTCTTGATGTCCATCTGGTGTACCTCCATGTCTTCCGCTGCTGCCAGATTGAGAAGTATGCGGACGGAGGGAAATGTGACGACCGGGCATCGGTTTCCTCGTAGTCGATTCCTTCTTTCTGTGTAACTCCTTTTGCCACTAATTGGGGTTCGTAACGCTCAATGGTGTTATCCGAGGTCAATTTTAATAAAAAAACCCACTTACAACCGATTCGTTTTCGGTTAGGTGGACAGTCCACCAGCTCCCAAGTATCGGCTGCCATAATTGAGGCCATCTCCTCATTGATGGCTATCTTCCACCGGTTCTTTTCTAGACAAGTCATCACCTCTCCATAAGTTTGAGGTTCATCTTGATGAGAAAGTTTTGTTACCTTGTTATTAACTTGTTTTTCTTTCTATCTTTTGCTACTTCTCCTTCCCCCCTCAAAATCTGTGGCCGGAATAGATAGTTTTTGTGGGTTTTTTCGAACAATCTCGTCTTCTCCTCTATCGTTTAATTCCAAATCAATTTCCACCACGTCTTCCGCTCCAGGTTGAGTTGTCAGTGGAGTTTCCGCAGCCGAGTCCTTTCCGGTCTGATATGTACCTGAAAGAATGTCATATTCTCTAAAACTTGGATAGTTAGGAAGCTCAAAGTCATCGGAATTTTGTGACTCAAATCTGATTTTTATTGACTTTGTATACTTGAAGGGATCCACAGACTTTCCTTCATCCATAACTAGAAGATGCTTTACTAAGATTATATCTTCTCTTTTTAGATCGTAAACTCTATATCCTTTAACATCCTCATCATATCCTAATAAGTATCCCGGTTTTTTTTCGGATCTAGCTTCCAATTAGACCGATCTGTATCTAGACTGAATACTTGACTGCCGAAAACCTTTAAGTGAGATATGTCTGGTTTTCGGCCGGTCCATCTCTCATAAGGTGTTTGATCTTTTATTGTTGAGGTAAGAAATCTATTTTTGAGGTAATTAGCACAGTTCATTGCTTCTGCCCAAAACCATATTCCTATCTTCTTATCCGACAACATACTTCTAGCACTATCACTTAGTGTCCTATTTAACCTTTTAGCTACCCCATTCTGTTCCGGGTTTTCTGGAACTCTCTTTTGGTGTTGGACTCCATCTTCCCTCAGAAAATCATCAAACTGGTTAGAAGTATACTCTCCACCATTGACACTCCTCACTCTCTAGATTGGAGTTTCATGGAGTTTTTAGCTCCATGCTTTATATTATCTAAAACAATCCTGAGCTTCTGACTTGTTTGTCAAAAAATACACTCTGGAATACTGAGACCAATCATCAATGATAGTCATCATAAATCTCTTCCCCCCCGGTGAGGGCACTTTGGCCGGTCCCCAAATATCTGTGTGTACTAAATCTAGAATTTTTTCTCCCTTATAAGTGGATGTTTTAGGAAAGGGTAATATGTGTGCTTTACCTTGAGCACCTCCACTACAATCACTTAGATTCTTACTCTCACCGAAATGAATCCCTTCCACCACTCCCATCTTTTTCATCTCTCTTAGCTTATATAGATTCACATGCCTAAGCCTCTTCTGCCACATCATTATAGCATGAACACCAACATAATAAAGTTTCTTCTTTTCATTGCTTAAAATCAGCCTAAACATCTCTTGGCTACCTTTTTCAGCAATAAAATAGATTTCCTCCTCAAAACTGGCAGTAAAGACTCCTTTCCTAGTGCTAGTATAAAAACCCTTATCATCTAATACAAACGTAGAGATGAGGTTTTTGTTCAGCTCCGAAATAAACAATACATCGGTGAAAGTAACAATGGATGTCTTTCCTTCTAGTAACACTTTCAGTTCTACCGATCCTACAAGAGTTGTAGTGACTATCCTCCCATCCCCGTACTCTATCTCTACGGTATGAGTTTTTCTTATCTTAGTGAAAGGTGTTTATCCTTACACATGTGCATAGAGGCACCTGAATCTACAATCGAACCAGCTTCACCTTTCAATCCACCGAAAGCACATTTCTGCTTTCGTGGAATTTCTACCTCGTTTGTCGCTTCCAACTCCTCATCCAATAGGAGCTCATCGTCCTTGTTTTCAGATTCCACCTCTTGTACTTGTGTCACAAGGGCCTTTTTCTTGCCTCTCGGGGTTCCACCGGTTTGCCCCTCCTTAAACCGAAGTTAGGTTAGCTTAGTGCACTCCGCCATATAGTGCCCTGGTTTCTTACACAAATGACATAAACCCTTGGGAGCCTTTGGTTCGAACTCGTCGGTCTAATTTTTCTGCTCCCCCCCACCGTAATTTCCGACCGGTCTCCGGGAATCCTAGTTCCTCCAATCAATCCCAGCTGCCAAGGCTTGCCCACTCGTTCCTCCCCTTCGGATCTCAATCGTATTCTCCCGAACGAGAATCATGACCGTACATCAATTCTTTTACAGCAGAGCAAGAGGCCATATACTCAGCCTCCATGGTGGACTGAGCAATAACTTTTTGTTGTTTGCTACTCCAACAGCAAGCCCCATCACCCACATATAATACATATCCAGAAGAGCATCTCCTCATCAGAGCATCACCATAACTGGCATCACTCCAAGTAGTGATGTCAGTATTCTCCCCACCCAAATGCAACCATAGATCCCTAGTTCCTATCAAATATCTAAGGACTGTCTTAGCTGCCTCCCATTCCCTCTTAGTGGGAGCATTTAGACTTCTACTTAGTACTCCTACAGCTACAGCTAAATCCGGCCGGGTAGAATTCATAAAATAGATTAGACTTCCCACTATTTCTCTGTAAGGAATAGTCTGCATGAACTTTTGTTCTTCAGGAGATAATTCCTTGTCTAAGACTATGACTCCTTCTTCCTCACTCCCCTTACTTCCCTTCTTCAACTCCATTGGAGTTGTACAACTATTAGCTTTATCCATTTGAAGTTTTTCAAGCATGTTCCCTATTGCTTCTTTTTGAGTCAATCTTATAATTTATCTTTTTCGGTCTCTCTCTACTTGAATTCCCAAAATATATTTTGCTTCCCCCATATCCTTCATTTCAAATCTCCCCTTAAGATCGGTTTTCAGTTTATTAATTTTTTCCATTGAGTTTTTAAAGTAATCAAAATATTTTAACTATCAAAAAATATAAAAGAAAATATGTGTTTGTATTGTTAGTTAGCCATCGAGATGATAATGATGTTGTTCCAACCTTGTGTGTCTTTGACTAAGTTGGTTGTATCCTAGTTAAGTCTGATGATTTTTTTTCTTATTATTATCTTTGTTATGTTAACATTTGTTTCTTGCGTTTTTGTTATGTGATCAAGGTTGTATTGTGGATATTTATTTTGTTTGTTTGTTTTTTTGTTTTCTTCTTTTGTGATTTTATGTATCGATAAAAAAAAAATGTAAAAAATATACATGCAACACTTTAGTATAAAACAAACAAAAACCATTAGTATTTTGTTTAAACGAATAATGTTGAATGATGCTAATGGTTTAATGTGTATTCTAGATTTAACATTAAAATATTGAATACTACATGATATATTCAGTCCATTCATTCATATCGTTCAGTAGATTGAGATCGAACGCTCAAATTAATGTGAATCTTCTACGCTTAAACAAACTCCCTTCATGAACGAAATGCGAATTAAACCATCCACTTGGCATCGTCATGGTTTTTACCATGTACAATGCGATAGTACAGTGTGTACCATATACGAACATCGTACGTGACGACAGCATTGAAATTACGGTACACCGCGAATCGTAATTAGAGTAAAGAAAAAATTAGAGTAAAAAAACAAAAAAAAATTAGAGTTATAATCGCTAATTATTGTGATATAACCTTTTAACAGAGGAAGTTTACTCTAATTTTTTTAAATACTCTATATCAGGTTATGTCAGCAATAATTATCTGTGTTGTAATTATGAACACTAAATTATGTAGACATACAGAAACTGTTAGTCCGTATATTTTGACGTTATTATGACGTAGTACTATTTGTCTCTTATATATATATATATATATATATATATATATATATATATATATATATATATATATATATATATATATATATATATATATATATATATATACTATTTGTCTCAACTCATACTGTTGTCGTTTAACTATATACTTTTCAAATGTAAATTCATGTAAATGTTCACACAGATGATAATGTTGTCGACAGACGGAGCTATGCGAACGGGTTTTTTTCGATGCGATTTAATTTTTTTGTTTAGTGCAATTTCACATGCGAGCGCGATTCTATTAAATTATTATTTGTACCTTTTTACATACAAAAGTTCAACTTTGCATAGTCAGACGTTGTTTGTACTCCACACTATTTAAAACGAACCTATATTAGAATTTTTTACGCTAATTAAACTTTACCTTAAATAGTATAATGAAAAAATTCGAATCATTTACTCTATTTAACGTGATAAAGTCGAAATTTAGGGCAACCGAATTAGCGTTATCTACTCTAATTACGATTCGCTGTGTAGTGTACGGATTTGAAGAACACGACAACGTGACGTGATGTGACGAGATCGCACGCGCCAAAATTAAAAGTGCGATACTGTACGTTTCTGTACCTGTATAGATTAAACGACACATCGTACGTCACGCCAACATTGAAATAACAGTACTGTAGTGTATGGATATTGAGAACACGACAATGTGGCGTGATGTGACGGGATCGCACGCGCAAAAATTAAAAGTACGATAATGTACGTTACTTAACCGGTATTGATAACACGACATTTTGGCGTGTACGGATATTGAGAAAACGACAACGTGGCGTGATGTCCCGGATCGCACGCTCAAAATTTTAAAGTACGATACTGTACGTTACTCAACCGTTATTGATATCACGACATTTTGGCGTGACGCCGATTTTGTTTGGCCTTTTATCCATAGTTCAAAAGTAGGTGTTTTTATGGTAGGCCTTTGGTCGGCGCCTTTATCGTAAGTTGTGTTATGGGCTTTTCATGTGATCATCTTCGATCAGTGCTTTGATCAGAGACCGTCCGATCGTCCAAATCTGACGGTGTAAATAAATTTGTTTGGTCCGAATGTTTTAATTAGTCCGAATAAGTCCGAATACAATATGGATCTTAAGGTCATATTGTATGTTTTGCATACAATAGGCATATTGTATGGGCCTACTTTTGAACTATGCTTTTATCATACCACTACAACCACGCGAAATACAACAAATAGGATTGTACCACGTGTCTCTTTTCATTACATCAAAATGGAACATGACAAAGCCAATCAAAACTCAAATCACTCAACGGCTCACGATCTTACACAAAAAAAATCGACGGTCAATTATCGTTGTCACCAGAGACGAATGCGACTACAATGCTTTGCCCTTTTAGAAAAAGGGCAAAGCAACAAAAGATGCCGGCGACAGGCCACGTGGCTAACTGTATAAAAAATGAAAAATCTGTACTTTCCACCAGTTGACGGCGTCTTTACGCGCGTGGACTTTACCAGCCGTCGGTAGATATGACTGTAGTACATATCGACGAGCGACTAAACTTATTATGTATGCAACGCTACGATTTTTAGCAAAACTGCGAACTGAATCGCACGCATCGGAAAATGCAATCGCTATCCCATGCAATGCGGCTGGTGTGGCGTCTAATGTCCTCTGATGTCACAAGGTATAGTTCGCTGATAGAACATTATTAACATAGGCTGTCAACCACCCCAATTTGGAGGATCTAATAAGCCCTTAACTGTAGGAGCTCGAGCTCTTTCGAGCGAGAAAAAACAACTTTTACCACAAAACTCTCGAGAATCCCATCTGGGTACAAAAAGGGGGAAAATCCAAGAAGCATTTGAGAACAGTCGAAAGAATATGATCAGACCTGAGAAACTACAAAAACTAGAGGACACTCAGTAAAACAACAAACAAAAGAATTGCGTACTCAAAATGACTTGTCATATACATTTTCTGTTAGTGAAAAATCTATAAGGCCACACTTCTTATTGCCACCGTGCTTCAAAAAATAAAATAAAAAAATAGGGGCAAACAATACAACATTGACGGTAGAAAGCAAGCCAATGGCTCGACCGTGGACTTCAGGTCCATTGGATTCAAAATCTTTTTCAGCACAACCAAAAGGTCACTCCCATGAGGGAGATGATCAGGCATGA
This sequence comes from Zygnema cylindricum, assembly GCA_037447655.1. Classification (NCBI taxonomy): domain Eukaryota; kingdom Viridiplantae; phylum Streptophyta; class Zygnematophyceae; order Zygnematales; family Zygnemataceae; genus Zygnema; species Zygnema cylindricum. The sequence goes on from JBBHKE010003477.1 coordinate 115,897, forward strand.
GACAGAGTATGCCACATCATTATGACTAATATTACGTCTGAGGGGGGATATTATAGTTGGAAGGTTACACATGTTATTCTTCCACAGAGGATTGATTTTGTTTTCCTCAATAGTGACTGTAGGTGACCTTGTTTTGCTGAACCCTGCCTCATTTAACAATAGTTTGACAGGCGGCCCGACATGTTACAATAGCTGCCTGTCTCGTTGCCGATAAAGAGGAGCAAAACCATACACATTTCGAGGTTATGGATGATATATTATGCCGATGGTGGCCAAGGTATTTGGTCATTCGGAGTTCAATTGGATGAGTTCATTCGTATTTGTGGACGGCCTTCTCGCGAGAGGAGCGGCCATGCTAACCCTCCTGCTTTTGTGCTCACTCTTTTTTATTGGCGTCGTTTATCGGTGGCTTTAAGCAAGTGCAACTTCTATCCTCCTTCAATTGACTATGTCTGTTATCGATCGTCGATCTTAAAGGCTTCAAGGGTTTAATTTTAGAGGGGTTTTTTTTAGTTACGTTGAAGTCCGGTTCAGTAATCTTATTTACGGGTACATTTTGTTGTTGTTGGTTTATGCTTCTTGTCCCATTCAATGTTCTGCTGGCTTACTCTTGTTCACGTGTATTTTTTTTTTCTTTCACGTGTATTTTTTCCATTTTGTTTACTTCCAACCCCGTTTGGTTTTTCGGTTTGATGTTTACCTTTTTTTTTGTTTTTCGTTTTTTGTTCCCATGTACTCAAATCGTTTACCATCGCACTTTTTAGCATAGTTATAAATTAGGAAGATCATAAAAATGCCCGTCTTATGTGAAGTTCTCTAGAAAATATTCACACGTCAAACATTTTGAACTTTCTATATCATGAAGCAAAATAGTAGTTGCGAAAATATTTCAAAGCAATGTGTGTGCTAGCCCCGTATTATTTGACTATTATACCCGAAGAAGCCTTAATATACTCGTATATTCTAGTGCATGGATGAAAAGTTTGAAAACATGCGCAAATGCTATATATACTTTTTGTGAGCTGGGATTCAAAATTATTAAATGACCCCTGACCCAAACACTAATTGATAATCGAGATGAGGCGATCATCAAAGGAAGACGGAGATGAAAAACAATAGCTTTATAAGGGTGAAGAGAACGTGGGAAGAGTTCTTCAGGAAGAAAGGTCGTCCAGTAGGGGGTTTTGAAATTTTTTGTGATATACTAACCCTTGGTATAAATGCGAGGAACACCAACGACACTCTAAAAGGATGTACCCTTGAAAACGTGGAGTCTAATCATTGCCCCAGGATCGAAGCTAACAATGGCACTTGGGGAGCTTCTCTTACCTCCGGCCTTCCCCCTTTCAACTATCAAGGCAACGGGCACGACAACTATCATGCCCAACGGAACTAAAGGGCTCAAAAACACTTGTACGGGTCAACCTCTCGCAACACCCGAGAGTATTGCAACGTTTGGACTCAAGTTCTGTCTAACACAGAACATTTCTCAAACGCCGGTAATTGCAGGGTCGACGATTCCATTTCACATCACCACCGTAGGAATCTCTGACCCCACGACAGACGATGACTTCTAGGGAATCGTCACTTCAGGACTACAGGACAGACTACCCCTTCTCGAAGACGGAACATCGTCGAAGTGTTCTACTCCCAAATTGACACCTAAAGGGATTTCTAGGGCTGCTTTTAGAAGTTAGTATTTTTGATTTGTTGAATTTCGGTTAACAGTATTTGTTTGGCGTAAAATATTTCGTTGTTGGTTTGGTTTTTGTCCCTTTTGATGTCTTTTGAGGTCCGCCCTTGTTCGTGTGTTAGTTTCTACCTTTCGACCTGTTTTTCTTTTCCTTTTTGTTTACTTCCACCCCCGCTCAACTTGTCGGTATTGTTTTCATTTTTTTTTTTTGTTTTTTTGTGCCCTTGTACCTAAATTTACTATCATGCTTTCTTAATTAAGTCTGGGGTTTTGATAAGAACATTCTAACAATTCTAGTCTTGCACACAGTTCCAACCTTAAAACAATAGAAATTATCCACACTCATGTAGTTTTGATTCAGAACTTGGTATTCTTTAGAAATTTCTAATCAAACATTTTCACTTTCTATGATCATGGAGCAATACAGTCGCTTCCAATAAAAGTATGTACATCCAAGCTATAGTTCAAATGTGCGAAAACATTTGGAAACACTATACGTGGTAACTGCGTATTATACGAGTATTTTACCCGAAGAAGCCTTGTAATACACAATAATAAGCCTTATATAGTATGGGGGCGTGGATCAAAAGTACAAAAACGCACGAAAACACAATATCCTCTAATCCCGTGTGACGACAACAACTTCAACTACTAGAGGTCTTGGAAACTACAAGTGCTTTCCAAAACGTGACGTGACTATGGCGACAATACCTACTTCAACTACAAATGGTCTTAATACAAACAAGGAGCCAAAAAATAAAAAAGACTAAAAACACCAAAAAGAAAACCACAGTATATAAACAAAAACAAAAAGAAAAAGAGGAAAAAAAGGAAAAAATGGCCATCCTAATCCTAAATTTACAGTAAGGATCGGTATCGAAAAAATGAACTCACAATAATGAACTTTCGACCACATTTTAGACGAGTCCTCGACCCCCCGGACGAACTGAAGAAGGTTTTTCGCTCAAAGTTTTAATAATCGCTTGCAAAACTTGAATTTCTGAATCTTTTTTTTCCAACTCCTCTTGTTGTTGTCGAATCTCCTTCATATGAGCTTCAAATACAGCTGGTCGCCCGCAAAACCCCCAAAAAGACACCAAAAAACCCAGGAAAACACAAAAAAAAACCGAAAAACAAGCCCAATAAACGCTAAAAATCATTGAAATAAATGGCACTCTCGCTCCTCACGATTCTATCTCCTCACCAACCTCTCTCCTCAAATATCTTTCTCCTCTCCACCTTTCTATTTACTTCAACCTACCTGCAATACTACTGAGCTCCTCCATCCCTCTCCCTCTCCTACACCTCTCTCTTTAAAAAAAGCCCCAAGAAAACCAGAAACCCTCCCAATAAACCCTTACAATCATCGAAGAAAAACCAATCTCTCTCCTCTCCCTCCTCTCTTCTCTCCCTTTCCCTCCTCTCTCCTCTCCCTCTCCCTCCTCTCTCTGCTCTCCCTCCTCTCCCTCCTCTCTCTGCTCTCCCTCCTCTCCCTCCTCTCTCCCATCTCTCACATACCAGCGGTGCTATTGAGCTCCTCCATCGTCTGGCCTTCCTCTCCTCCCTCTCCCTCTGCCTTATCTCTGCCTCCTCTCTCTCCTCTGCCTCCAATCACTCCTCTGTCTCCACTCTCTCCCCTGTCTCTCTTTCTCCACTATGCTCTCCCTCCTCTCTCACCTCTCCCTCTCTCCCATCTCCCACATACCAGCGGTGCTATTGAGCTCCTCCATTGTCTGGGCCTCTCTCTCCTCCCCCTCCCTCTGTCTTATCTCTGCCTCCCTCTTTTGGGCACGAGCCAAAGCCGCCGCCTCGACCGCGGCATCGAGCTCCTTCACCAGAGAGAGGACGCGGCGCTCCTGGGCCTGGAGGGAGAGGAAGGGCGAGGGAGAGAAGAGGGAGAGAAGAGAGAGGGAGAGGGAGAGAAGGGAGAGGGAGAGGAGAGGGAGAGGGGAGGAGAGGGAGAGGGACAGGGCGAGGGAAAGAGAAAGAGAGAGAGAGAGGAAGAGGGGGAGATTGAGGGAGAGAAAGTGGAGTCAACGTTCTTGGGTTCGGAGAAGGAGGTAGAAGGAAGAGGAGGGGGGAGAGATGGGAAGGCAGAAAGCGAGAGAGAGAGAGAGATACTCACTCCTTCGCCAGCGAGTTCTCAACGTCCTTGGACTTGGAGAGAAAGAGAGTCGGAGAGGAAAGGAGAGAGAGAGAGCAGAGGAAATAAGACAGGAAATGAGAGAGACAGGGGAAGGAAAGAGAAAGAGAGGGACGGAGATACAGGAGGAGAGAGGAAAAGAGGGAGGGAGGGAGGGAGGGAGGGAGGGAGGAGGGAGAGGGAGGGGGGAGACAGGAGAGGGGAGAAGGGATAGGAGAGGGAAGGAAAGAGGAAAGAGGAAATAGGAAGAGGCGAGAGGCGAGAGGAGAGAGGAGAGGAGGGAGGAGAGAGAAAAAGAGGGAGTCGCAGAGAGGGAGAGAGGGAGTGAATTGAAGAGAGAGAGGGCGTGCACCTTCAGCATGCGTATGTGTGTGGACGTGGCGGAAGCTTCCTGGAAGGTGCGCTCATCCGCATACACGGCATTTCCTAAAAGCCGTTGGAGAGCCGAAGCCAACGAAGAAGCTTCCTGGAAAACTCCCAAAAAAAAAAAAAGTTGAAATGCATTAGTAAAAATAAATATATCTCAAGGGCAGTAAAGTATGGGAAGAAGAGGAGAGAAAAAGCCAAATAAGAGAAAAAGCCAAATAAGATAAAATCTAAAATAGATTATTGAACAAAAAATGGATCTCAAAGGTAGTAAGAAAGGAGAAGAAAAGGAAAATCCCTCCAAGCCTCTCACTCCCTCCCTCTCCTCCGTCTCTCTCCCTTCCTCTCCCACCCTCCCCCTCTTCCTCCCTCCGTCGAGGACAAGGCTAGGGAGAAGGAGAGGCAGGATGAGAGAAAAAGGGAGAGAGGGAGGAGGAGTGAGAGAAAGAGAAAGGGAGAGACGAGAAATAAAAGAGAGCAAAACGCACCTGTAAGTTATTTAAGGATTCCTGCCATCTTTTTTCTCCTTCTGGAATATTGACTCCGTCTTCCATTTTTTTTTTTTTCAGTCTTATTTTTTTTTTAACCTCTTTTTACATGTCAAAAAGAATAGAAAAAAAATGCCAAAATTTTACTCACTTTATTTTGGCTCCATTTGACCTAAAAAAAAGTCAACACATAATAGTCCTCCAACATGGAACCCTAATCCCGAAATCTTAAAATATCGAAAACTAATTTCCGAACCCTAAATTTTGACAAGCCCGAAACCCTAATCGCCAAAACCTTAATTTACAAACCCTAATCCCGAGCCCTAATCTTGAAAACCCTAATCTCCAAACCCTAATCTCCAAACCCTAATCTCCAAACCCTAATCTCCAAACCCTAATACACAAACCCTGAATCCGCACATCTTGATCTCATAACCCTAATTTACAACCCTTGATCTCCAAACCCTAATTTCCAAGCCCTCAGTTGCAAACCCTAACCGAAGTACCAACCAAGTCCGTGGAATATTGCGGAAAGTACAAATATCGGCTTTTGAAATTTCCGATACAGCTTCCTTCTGAGATATTCCGGCTCGAGGAAAACCCGACACGTGTGAAATGATTGCCTGATTAAAGACGTTCACATTACAGTACGAATCGGCAGATTCGTTCGTTACGGCTGTCTGAATTGTGGCATCAGTTGAGTGTAAATAACAGGCATCAGATGTCCGCTGCAGTACTGGTTTTATTACAGTGCGCACTATAACATAACATTACTACCAATAACATACTTAAAAAGGAGGCGAACCTGCCAAATGACATTGGAAGCGTTCGTTTTAATCTGGACGGTCCAGATTGTAAATCTCAATCCTCCTGTTCTATTTTTCTCTGTTTCCGCGTAGGATTTGGTCCTTTTCGTAACTTGGACGGTGCAGTATGTTGGCTGTACCACTGTCCTTTAGTTCCACTACGTACGGATGACTTTTCGAGATATGTAAATCAATTCTGCCATATTGTGATGACACGTGGCTATCCAACGACTTGCCTTCCCTTTTCAAAAGGTACTACTGTTGACGATCATCGATGAGCAATGATCTTATGTCGGTGGTTACATCCACTCAAAAAATGTCGCCAGCGTGGCAGATAGAGGGACGAAAGAAAGAGCAGCTGGCAATTTCTGGATTAATGAGTTTTCCAAGCGAGCTGACGCGAGCGTTGCGTAAATGTCGGTTAGTAATGTTCCGCATCTACTGTCATTTTTTGTACTAATCATTCTGAAAATGTACCAAAAAAAAGAAAAGAGCCGAAGCTGCACGCACAATCCGAAATTCGGTCGCCAAAAATATATTTGGCCGTACAGGGAATCTAACTGAGAAGTTTCTCTTTCCGGTTTTGCAACGACAAGCATGTTTTGTTACGGCTTCTGACTACTCTGCTGCTTCGCATTCACCTCTTCTTCGCGTTCATTGGTGCCGTACAGGTGACACGAGGCTTGTCGTTGTCCATTGGCCACCGACTTTAATGGCAACAAGTCATCAAAACTTTTGCAGAAAAAGACACGGATTTTTTATCAACTTGCAAAAATATTTCTACCTAGGATGGCGCGGTTCTGAGTAACCGGCCGCTAGTGCCAGCGTCCACAAACGCACTAAAAATGTACCGTTTTCAAACGGTACGGCTTGGACCATCGTACACGTTCCTGGAGGCGTCCCGGTCCACGAGTCTCCCGAAGTCGCGAAAGCGGCTCGTGTCCGTACATGACGTTCTTAATCAGAGGTCTCTGTGGTTGACTGCGGTCGCATCCGTCGGTCAGCAATGCGAACATTTTGTCCTGTTGTTCCGCGTACCAAAAAAAAAAAAAAAACTAGCAAAAAGAAAAAGGGTGAACAAAAAATAAATGATACTCGAAACATATTGTAATCAAGTCTAAATCCGATAAACGCATTTAAGGGGTGTAAGCCTGTCGACAACGCCATTATTCATTATACTTATCATAACTAAACACTTAATTTTTACCACAACATCATCACTATTCATAACATTGAAATATGTAATCATCTTCTTCCTTTTGAAACAACATTAGATGTGACGCTCAAATGTCAAAACATGTTTTAAGCGGCTTAATCTTCTCCGTAAACTTTGAAGTTGAAAACCACTTAGTTTATTTGCAAAGTTATTTTGGATAAGTTTCGAAAAGTTAATTCCAAACACAATGTGTCTGTTTTCATTTTTTTAATCATGTATTTGTTAAGTTTAGCAAGATCTTGAGGAGCCCAATGAGAAAAAAACATTTGGCTCACTAAATAGCGTAAACTCATTTAAGAAAAGTCCTCTAAAAAAGTTTTATATTTAACCCAAAAGTGTTTACACACCTTTTCTAGTACAAGGGCTGAAAAATAATCAGATCTTTAAATACGTTAATCACACATCCTAACGTGCAAAATGACACAATGGAATCGCTAAGTAGTACCGTGAAGCTGCTCGATATCGCATAAAAACATCTGTACACACCTTAGTCTCCCCTCCCATTTTCATTCCGGTTTTGTAAGCCCACAAGATTGATCCTCGCTTCGTATTTATACCGCGGAAAACATGCAATAAAATCATGGAACAATTTTCTGGGTTTTGGTTGTTATAGAGTGCTTGTCACTTATCCCACTTGTTGGCGAGCCTGTGTGCCCCTAACTATAAGGACTCTAGCTCTTTAGTGAATGGCTATGGCTATTAAGAGTTACATAATGGAACATGTTCGACGTCTTAAAAACACACAAAACGAGAAAAAAATATAAAACGCCACAAAAATCTTACCATTGTATTGCAACGAAGATAACAATGCTAACGTGGTTTTTGTGGATGCATCGCATAGGATCATGTTGCTTTGTCGCATCGTGACGAAAACATCACTGCATATGAATATCGGTCTATTGCTTCTCTCTCTCTCACTCTATCCTCTCTTTTTGTCTCTCTCTCTCTCTAAGCATGTTCGAAACAAACAAACTGTACCATAAAAGAACTAAAATGCGACACAAGAAGCATCCCTAGTTATTGCTATATTTGTTTTCCTGTAATTTTGTGGTAACTTCTAATAGCATGTAATTTATTACATCCCCAAAAGAAATAACCCTTACGATTTCACGACTTGTTGCTGTCGAAGTTCCTGGAAAAAAAAAAGGCATTAATAATTAAAACATGAACGAAATAAAAAAGTTTTTTGAAAAAGTTCCTACGAACGTTTCCCAATTATAAATAGTGTAGGGCAGCGTTTGCGGTAGGGCTGGCCGTTAGGAATTTCGGATGGCGTATCTCGCACCTAAAGTTTCGAATCCGAGGCACGCGACACGTCCTTTATTTCAAGCCGATAAGGACCACAATTTGTCGTCGACTCCAACTAAAGAACGCGGTTCAGCAATTTTCTCGGTCCGCGTCACGTCACGTCACGTGTGCAACATTCCAAAGGCACAAATAATAAAATAATGATTAGTTCAACGCGCTGAATGGACAGTGTACAATACAAAATCAGTTGTACTTTTTTTCTGTTTGAACGGGTCTGTACCTTCTTTTTTGTTTGTTACCTTGCTTACCTGTTTATTTTTCCCTCAGCTTTTTTCTTCGTTTGGAACTTCAGATGTTCCCGAGTCCAGCGTGCGACCATCGTCTAGACTGAAAGAGACCTTACACGTGCCAATATGCCCTTTGATTGATTGTTACCTTTTTTTTGGTAACGGGTTTTCTCACTTTTTCGAGTTTGTTTATTCTCACTTAATTATCCTGTTTTGTGGTCACGGAATCATTTATGGAAGGCACATTTTTTTTTTCTTTCGTAGTTTTGTTTGTCCTTTTGGAGAATGAGCTTTGGGAGCCTTGACTAGCCGGCCGGTAGTCGTACTAAACCAGCTGGCTCCAAACTGCCAGCCGCTAGAATCCTAAAGTTTGACCGTATGTACCTAAAAAGCGAACGTACCTAAAAAGCGAACGAACAGCCGACCAGGCACCAGCCGCCCGTCAGAAATCGTTAATTGTGACGGCCGCGTGGAATTTCTGCACGAACGTCTCTTTGTTCAGGCGTACAAACTGAAAAATTAGCAACGTCGATTGAAAAATAATTTTAAAAACACGTATTTATGAAAAGTATGAATTTCTGGGAGCTTTGTCGTTTACTGCTGTACATAACCACGCGATATGAACAGATATGCAACGCAATCTTGCGTCCATGACTGTCAGCCCAAAACGACAATCTAAAAATTCGAAAAATGAAATCTTCTCCAGTCGTCGATAACTATTTGGACGGCTCTCCACTACCCTCGCATTTTTCACTTTGATCTTTTCTTTAGAAGAATTTGGCCCAACGCACACCTTTATGTGCGATCTGTGAGGTCGAATTCGTACTAAATAGTACTTTTCATACTAAATAAATTAGGACAGTCGTAAATTTTCATTGTTGTTGCTGTGCTGTACGGTAGCCTTGCCGACTGCCCGACTTCAGTCGTCACGGTTTGCCGACAAGTTACAGCAATCCAAAGTTTCACCACAGGCGAAAAAGCTACTTGCAGAGCTCCAGCCATGGCTGCTGTTTGGTAACGAGAGGCATGACTGGCACCGTCGGAACACCAACCCCCGTCACTTGCGTATAGCGGAAAAGATTCAGCGCTTCCAAATCAACATTTCTCTGCTTTTCTTTCTTTCAGGTGTTGGAGTGATTTTCGCTCCTGAGAAGTCTCCAAGAGTTTTTGCACCAATTTGATTGGAGGATGCCACTTTTTTGAAAAGAAGAATGTAAGGAAATGATTGCAAACAATCTATAGCGTGGAGGATCTTCTACTGCTGGTCACTGGCATCTGTGGATTCACAAGTGCTCTTTTGGTGTTCTAGAAGCGTAGAGAATCTTCTTTAATTTCTGAGAATCTTTTTAAATCTCGGTATTCTTCCAGAAGTACAAATAATGTGAAGCTTTTTGTACGTGCTTAGATGCAAGCCTTGTTTTTAGTGCTCAATTATAATCGCAAATCGTTTTCCTGACAACTGAAACCGGAAAGAAACTGCAGAGAGAAAAAGACATCTCAGAAGGTAGAGGGAGAGAGTTAGGGAAAGGGAGGGAGAATAAGAGTAAGTTACACTTACATCTCTCAGCTGTGGCGAATTATCCCTACCAGGGGATACAGGTGATGGCTAGAGGTTCTTCGGGAATCGGAACTGTCTCCATTCTCGGCTGTCAAGTTGTTCAACAGAAAACGTTAAGACTGGGGAATGAAAGAGAGGAGGAGATGACGGCGCAAATGCCTTTTCTTGACTTCAATTCCGACAGACTGTCAGCAGCTGATTTGGCTGAGATGAGAGAGAGACAAATGATGGTATTATCGGAGAGCAACGGAGGAGGAGGAGGAGGAGGAGGAGGAGTGGAAACAAGCAACGGAAGGAATCTTCTTGGAAGTTGCTGTGGTAGCAGAGGAAGATTCTCTCCGGAGATGGAGGAGCGTTTGTTTAAACAGACACTATCATCCGACTCGGTGCCCAGTTTTCGTTTCCCTTATTCTCATTCTTCTGAGGAGAACAGTCGTATAGGAGCACCTCACCACACAGAAGACTTAATGGAACTTAATGGGAGGCCAGACGAGAGTCTAAGCTCATATATCCGTACAATCCGTACAAATACACTAACTCTAAATCATTCGACGAGTTCGGAAGCTAGTTACAACGGCGAAGTCTCTCCTGTCTCCTCCGGAGCGGCTGAGATGAGTCCGAGAAACACCCGTTGCGACGAGCTGGTGGCAGGAGGGGAGAAGAAGGAGATTAAAGCGGGAGTGGAGAGGCAAACAGACAGTCAGGCTGTCGAGAGTTCGCGGGACAGGGACAGGGAGCACAGTTTGGAGCCTCGGCAAGTGAGATACGACGGCTTTGGAAATGTGAAAGTAGAGCAGTTTGGAGCTCAAGGATCTCTAAATTATAGAATGGTTTTCGTTGAAAACGGACAAGGAATTTCTGCTTGGCATAATCTTCCTCTTTATGCTCCTGACGGCCTTCTAAACTGTGTGTGCACGACTGCCGCAGGGAGATGGCTTCGATATGAAGTTTCGCAGTCGGAGCCTTTCAACCCTATTAAAATCGCGAGCAAAAACGGGAAACCGGCGAGATTTGCAGAAAATGCTCCGTGGAATCTCGGATTTTTGCCCCAGACTTGGGCAGACCCAGACCAACCTGTTTTGGACTCTACCGTGAAGAGACTTTTGGGTTTTCCTGACAGAAGCTTGGAGGTTTCGGATTTAGGAAACGCTACTACTCCTGGAGGAATGAGGAAAGTGTTAGGAGGAATGGGGAGTAGTGGAGGAGTAGAGAGAGTAAGCACCGTCTCTGAGAAGAGGGGATGGAGCAAAGAACTTAGTAAGTCGTTGCAGAAGAGTAGGGCTCAACTCGGGGAAGGGAACTCTTTACTGTTGGTGAAGAATGACGGGTGTCCAGTGGAAACTATTGATGTCGGTTTGAAGGTGAGAAGAAGAACAGGGGACATGTATCTTGTGAAGCCCCTTGGGGCCTTTGCCGTGGTGGAAAAGGGAACTGAACTTTCGTGGAAAATCCTGGTCATTGATGCCGCCGATCCAAGGGCTGAGAGTGTCCAAGATGCGGTTGATGTGGAGAAGACAATGCCGGGAGTGTTGGAGGGGATTTTGGAGTGGTTTCGAACATGCCTTTGTACCGAAGCTGGTGAGAATATCTCCTTCAAAATGGTCTATCTCGTTCAAAATTGCATTTATCCGAAGCAGGAAGGTCAGGTTCACAAATGGGAATTATTATATGTCAGGTTGACAAATGGGAATTTTTGGAAAGTTCTGCTGTAGTTGTTTTGTTAAAGTTGTTTTTCCTTTTTTTGCTCAACATCATCTATTTTTCCTCGTATTTCCTTCTTTTTGCTTTTTCCCTGTTCCTTTTTTTACGTTTTGTTTTCCCTTCCTTTTTATGCTTTCTTTTCTCCTCCTCTCTCTATTACCTTATTTCATTTCCTTTCCATTTCCATATTTCTTGTTGATTATGCTTTTCCAGCTCTCTTTTTTGTACCTCCTCTTCCCTTCTTTCTCTTCTTCTCCTTCTCTTCCCCTTCGCCTTCCCCACCCTCCATTTCCCCTTCCCCTCCCTTCCCTTTCCCCTTCCCCACCCTTCCCTTTCCCCTTCCCCACCCTTCCCTTTCCCCTTCCCCACCCTTCCCTTTCCCCTTCCCCACCCTCTCCCCTCCCCACTCTCCCCTTTCCCCTTACCCTTCCCCTTCGCCGTCCTCTTCTCCTTCTTCTTCTCTTTATTTCTCCTCTCCCACCCCAAGCCCCGCCCGTACGTCTTCCCGCTCCACCTCCTCCTGCTCCTTCCCCTTTCATTCCCCCTTGCCTCTTCCCCCTTTCCCCTTTTCATGTTACCCCATGCCCTTTCTTTCTTAACCTCAGCCCTATCAACTTACCCCTGTACCCTCGGACCCCCTTCCCCTTCCCCTTACCCTCACCCTTCCTCTCATCCTTCCCCTCGCCCTTTCCCTTTCCCTCATCCTTCTGCTTTCCCTCACGCCTCTCCTTACCTTTACCTGTTCCCTCACTCTTAACTTTCCTCCTTTTCTCTTTTATGAACTTCCGAACGTCCTCTCCCTTCCTCCTTTTGCTTCCTCCTAGGTGACTCCAAGCCGTGGGTTTGGTGTGGCTTTACTATGCATGGTGTTTCGGAAAGGAAGGGGAGGGAAGGGAGGGGAGGGGAAGGGAAGGGAAAGGGAAGGGAGAAGAACCATTAAAGAATGATAATATATACGTATAGAGCGGGAGTGCATAGAGCACACCAGTGTATGCACTAAGCATGCATAAGATTTTAACTGTCGAATCTGACGTTAGATCGTATGAATTTAGTCACCTTTTTTTTTAAAACAAAGGGGCAGCTTTATTTCCATAAAAACATTTAGCAACAAAGATTTTTGATAATCTTTTCTTGAAAACTCGTTCTACACCCGTTTTGTGCGTATTATACAGAAAAAAACATTCAGTGCGCGTACAGTATATGTGTACTATTTTATATTGTACAAACCTATGCTCTAAATGCCCTTACCCTTCCCCTCACCCTTCCCGTCACCCTTTCCTTCAATCTCTTCCCTTCCCTGCCACTTCTCTTCTCACCCTCTTCTCCCTTCCTTCCTCACCCTTCCCCTTCCCCTCACCCTTCCCCTTCCCCTCACCCTTCCCCTTCCCCTCACCCTTCCCCTTCCCCTCACCCTTCGCTTTCCTCATTTTCTCTCCTATTTCCAGGCGACTCCGAGCGTGCCGTCTGTTTCAACGGCCAATCAGCTGATCTTGCTGTGGCAGCCGGAGCCATTGCCGATGCCCACTGTGCCTGGCAGCTCTACGACCACCAGATGGGAGAGACAGAGACAGACACCTTACCATCGTCCCATCCCCTCACCGCAACATCTCTCGAAGAACTTTTTCTCCCTTATACCTCTCGAGAAAACGATGTTTGCATTCCTGTCACGGGCTCGAACTCGTCGGGCCCGGCACCTCTGTACGATAAGGCATGGGCGTCCGTGGAGGAAGTGTTGGGGAAACAATATGGGACACGTGGAGAAAGCAAGGGAAATCAAACGGGAACGAAGGGTAATAGGCTGCCGTCTGTGGGAAAACATGTTAGGAAACTAAGTCAAGAGTCGATATTTAATAAGAACAAGTGCAGGGGACAGCCGATCATCAACTCGCTTCTTTGTGGAAGCGAACAGTTTGGAGAATACAATCAAATTGAACTGGAGAAAGCCGTCACAGGCCATATCGGAAATCATAAAAGCGATTCGAGTCGTTTTTCTGGAGGGCTCGACAAAACAGGAGCAGGAAAAGCGAAAGGAGCCCCGGACTTACCTCCTATAGTGCCGGCTAAGCCAGCCGCGGAACACGGGAAACAAAGTCAACAGAGATTTGATCGACAAAAGAAGAGTAAGAGTGGAGGATCGAAGCGTTTTCCTCCTGTATCAGAGCTTCCTTTGTCACCAAAAGATGTTCATGAGAGCAGAGTGAGATCGGTAAAAACTTTAGAATCAACGGGTCGAAGTTCGAGAGCCGGGAACGGAGGGGCCGAGCTTTCGAGTCCTCGCGGTAATAGAAGCTCGGAAAGAAGTGTTGAGAGAATGGCAGATTTTGGGTGGATGGATTTCGAGGGAGATATGAGAATGATAGATGCCCAAGTGGCCGTTTTTGATGAAGGTGGAGGTTCAAACGGGGTATGGTTGCCTGAAGCAATTTACGATCCTTATGGTCATTTAGACGACAGAATAGATTTTAGAATGGATAAGGTAGATCAGAGGAGCCCGACTTTGATAAAGAGCAGTCATCCGTTGGTAAATTATGCGGTTCAGTCGGAGAAAAGTCAAGGACAGAGTGGGAGTACAAAGGGGTTTCCGATGGGAGATATAATTAGAGGCGATTCTCCGGCAGATTTATTTTTAAGGAGTAAGATGTGGCCTGCCCATCTCGGAGACAAGGGTAAGTTAGACGAAGAGGAGAGAATTCAAGGGATGATGGCGTCCTATGAAGCGGAGAAAGAAGAGAGAGAGAGGGCAGAGCTGTCCGCCTCAAGTTTGTCCGGTGAAAGAGTTAGGCCTAGTAGAAGGGAAAAGGAGGGAGAGGGGGAGTGCAAGATCCGAAACGGGGAGTTCAAAGATGGGAAAGGAGGAAGGGAAGGCGCAAGTGATACCTCCGCGGATAGAAAAACGGAGAGAAGAGGGAGAAGGAGACCGAAGAAGTCTTCTTCTCAGGCAAATCCAGGCAGCGATAATTGCTGTTCTAATGTCAAAGGAAGAACGGCTGAGGCTAGGGGGGGAATGGGAGAGAGAGGGTCGACACGGGTGAGGAGAGTACCATCTTTGGAAAGCAGTGAAGAGTTAATACATGATCATGAAGGGAGGCTTCATCCGAAGCATTCGCCTTCTCCCTCTTTTAGTCGAATGCTCGACGATGATGAAGTGGAAGGAGGGAGGAAGGAGAGGGTAGGGCGAATTGTTTCAGGTCGTTACCTTTCTGTATCATGGAGACAAGGAGAGGATTCTGGAGATTGGCCAGAGAATAGGAAACTGGAACATGTACTTTCCTTCAGTTTTGATTGTCAAGCGACAGAAGACAATGGAGACGAAGAGGTTACGAGTGCGGAGAGAGAGGAGAGACAGGAGAGGGAGGAGAGAGGGGAGAGAGGTGTAGAAGGGGGAGAGGCCAGGGAGGGCTATTCCGAGGGAGAAAAAGGCCAAAAACGTTCCGGACGGGAAAATCCGGGAAGGAAGAGAGAGAAGAAGGGAGAGGAGCGAGAGAGAGAGGAGAGAGAGAATCGTAAGGTCGAGGGAAACTCGGAGTCACAATCTTTTGTTGAAGTTCAACAGAAAATGGGAAAGGTGAGTTTGAGGGAGGAAGAGTCGTGGGTCGAGGAATTTAAAAACACCGGAGTCGAGGATTTATTGGAGACTTTTGGAGGATTTCAGAACCTATCAGAGGGATGGGATAAGAAAATGGGGGAAGAGGAGAAAAGGAGGTGTGACAATTGAAGCGGTGGTAGATAGTTAATTTACAGCAGAAGGGAAACAAGAATGATTGGTTCTGGAAAAAGACGAAAAGAGACAAAGGGTGTATATTAGGGTTAGTAATTCTAATTTAGTAATTTTAATTTTAGTTCCGATGACATGGCTGTGTTTGTACCGGTTAAGGTATTTTATGTAAAAAAAAATGATTAATGATATCGATACTATATTTAGGTTCTAAAAAAGCTAAAATTTATGGTACTGTTTTTTGTGTTATTAACTATAATAACGACACACAGTAGCTTTAGGGTTTTATTTTATGTAGAATGTTTGGGTTTTACATTGTTTCATTTTGTTTTCTTTTTTTATTTTGATTCCTCTTTCGTTTTTTTGTGTGTCTGTGTTCTTTCTTTTTTGGATTGTCTCATTTTGTTTTCGTTTTTATTTTGATTCATCTGTTAGTTTTTTTTGTGTGTGTTTTTTTTTTTTTTTGACGTTACCTCGTCCTTTGTCCTACCGGGAACTCTTGGTTTTTTTTTTTTTTTTTATTTTTTTTACAGCTTTGTTTATTTGTTTATTTACGTCCCCTCTTACTAGCTCCTGGAGGGAGAGGGGGAGAGGGGGAGGAGAGGGGGGGGGGGAGAGGGGGGGGCAGGGAGAGAGTTCGGTTTTATTTTGTCTGGTTATTTTCGTTTTCTCAATTTTGATTTATCAAATGGGTTCTTGTTTTGTTTTTTTCATATTTCTTTTGGAGGGAGGGAGGGAGGGAGGGAGGGAGGAGGGAGGGGGAGGGGAGGGAGGGGGGGGGGAACGGGGGAGGGAGGGAGGGAACGGGGGAGGGAGGGGGGGAACGGGGGAGGGAGGGAGGGAGGGAGGGAGGGAGGGAGGAGGGAGGGAGGGAGGGAGGGAGGGAGGGAGGGAGGGAGGGAGGGAGGGAGGGAGGGAGGGAGGGAGGGGAGGGAGGGAGGGAGGGAGGAGGGAGGGAGGGAGGGGAGGGAGGGAGGGAGGGAGGGAGGGAGGAGGAGGGAGGGAGGGAGGGAGGGAGGGAGGGAGGGAGGGAGGGAGGGAGGGAGGGAGGGAGGGAGGGAGGGAGGGAGGGAGGGAGGGAGGGAGGGAGGGAGGGACACTGGCAAATCAAAACACTGCAACATCAAAACACTGCAAAATTACGAATGAAAAAGTCAAGCTTTCCGTTCACAGGACACTGTTCCTTGCCATAGTGAACATGGACAATAAACCGTTTTTTTCTTTCCCTTACCACTGAATAATTTGTTCTCTCTGTTTTTACTCGTCAATTTTGAGACTTTCAAGCCGAAAACCTCCAATTTGCTTTTTTTCCTGTGACTACAAAACCTCCATTCTGTAAATAGATTTTACCAAAAAATGAAAGAAAAAAACAATTGTTCTCTCTCTCTCTCACTCTCTCCCTCTCCTCCCTCCCTCCCTCCCTCCCTCTCCTCCCTCCCTCCCTCCCTCCCTCTCCTCCTCCCTCCCTCCCTCCCTCCCTCTCCTCCCTCCCTCCCCTCCCTCCCTCTTATGTAACATTAATTACACGACACCATTCAATGAAACTGTAACCTACGAGGAACAAAAAAAAAAAACAAGGAGAGCAATCACCTTACTACCAACGTCACACGAGAGACCTTAAACCCTAAGAGTCCAAAACCTACACAAAAGGTTCCATAACAAAACTAATTGTTTGAAAAAATTAAAATAAAAAAATGGGTTCAACCGCGAGAAACGTATCTCCTCAAAAGCTCCACTTTCCAAAATAAATTGACAAATCGAATCCCCAATACAAACATCATATTTCAATAGCGAAAAGTAATTTCCATGTCGAAATAAAATCTTCCTCGATAAAATCTTTCTCAACAAAGTCTTCCTCAATAAAATCTTCATTGATTTAATCCTCCTCATTTTCTTTTTTCTGAGATCAACTCCAATTTCACATAAAAATAAAATCCTGAAAAGTTTTAATATGACAATTCTCCACTTTTCGGTGCTATATGCCGATGAATCCACATAGAAATATCTTCAGCACAAGACTCGGCTTGGGGTGTATTTAACAAAGGTTCCGCACTCGCAAATCCATGTACCACATCTTTATAGTCATTTACTTGAGAATCGATTCCCGATTTTTTTAACAAAACGGAATAAGCCATCGCTCGATCTCGAAGCATATCGTGTTCCGCGGTAATTAGGAGAGTGGGAGGCATTTTTCGAGGGATTTCTCCTTCGATTAAGGGGTTGACAGCCGGATGATCGAGGGAAAATTCGTCTTCGTTAAGGAAAAGTTTCCAGACGAGATTTAGTGTGGATTTATCGTAAAAATACGAAGTATCGGCTAATTTCACTTCAGACGGAGTCGGAATCACACCTCCAAAAAGAGGATATAAAAGTACCTGAGACAAAAGAAAAGCCAAAATTACTCAAATTGGTTACGAAATGAATAACTATACGAATAACCGAATGAATAAATCAGGGTGAGTTCCCAAGTTTCTAGTGAGTGTTTGATTACTATTTTAGATTTTTCCATGGCAGTTTATATTATTTTCCGTTCGACGTTCCCCAAACATGTTTACTAGATTCTGTCCATTGTTTCCCAAAATCAATACTTTGCAAAATATACCAACTGTGCGATTGCAACAGTTTGTTCTTTAGTTAACCACAAATAACTTGACCACGTCAAAGATATTTATATATCAAAGATATTTACAACAAAACTCCACGTAAATTGTTTTGAATTTATTTGTTTCTTTTTCTTGGCGGTTGGATGGATTTCCTCCATGGAAAAAGTTACACCAAAACTGAGCCTAAACGAATAACTGATGAATAAATACTGCCCCATTAATAAAGTTTGTAAAAGTGGGTTCCAATGTTCAGTTTCATCACAGAAAACAACATAATCTGCAAAAAAACTATTTCCTGGTCAATGAAATCAAAAGTTGTTCTAAAAATTCCTATTAGTGTTGTGTATCATGCCCCACTTTGCCTACTGATGCCTACGATTTTCCTTATCTTTCAAAAATCAACTGATACGGTAATTTTCAATATGTTGCCGATGTTTTCTCTTTTTGATATTCTACCGTGTCTTAACAACGATGTCTCAATTTTGCTGACGTGGCAGATGACATCATGTGCCGTAAAACTTATAACGGATTATTTTCCCGTTGAGAGACTCCTCCGAGTTGTTGACAGGCCCCATCGGACCTTAACTTTCAGTGATCTACCAGTTTCCCGGGTGCGAGAAATTAAAATTTACATAAAAAAAATATTAAAAAACGGAAAAGAGACATGTTTTGCGTACAGAGGCATGGAACTGGTTGTCCCTGGTTCACAGTTCAACTGCCAGCTGGCATAGAACACCAAAAATAAATGTTTTTGCTGACATTACATATCGCATCGGTCGCATACATCAGAAACGTCCGGAAAATAAAAATAAAAAATTGTATCAAGAGTAAGCCGGTGTCCATAGCAAAACCGCGTCCGTCCACCGATACATTGAAAAGCGATGTTGTATAATACACGTCTTTAACTCTTATATCAACTAAACGCGTTCAAATTACATTTAACCAGGGAAATGCTTTTGCTACTAGCTTAAAACAAAAGCTCTGAGATTGATCAAGTTTTAAAATTTCTTATGGCTTCTCCTGAATTCTTCATTCACTCCTATTCTACAAAACGTTGCCAGACTCTCCAAAACATTTCCCAAACTTCCATTCACAAAAATCAGAACAGTATCAAGACGAAAGAAAACCGGAAAAAAAAATCAATTTGAAAGCAAAAAAAATCCTCACGTGGTGTAAATTTGGCATTCTGTGTAGAGTACTTACCTGTGCGACAACTGTCACGAACCCTAACTCCGCTGTTCCCATATGAGAAGATGCTCTCCTCGCCACGTTATCTGCAATATTAGCACCGGAGCTCACTCCCAAAAGAATCACTCTGCATTTTCAAAAACTCAAAATTATTATTATTATATCCCTCTCTCTCTCCCTCTCCCTCTACCTCATACATTATCGTTACCATCAACATAATTTATTAGTATTGATGATGATTTTCATAGAACACAGATGAAAGAGCAAAAAAATGAAAGGCGTCACAAATTGACTCATCACAAGGAGAAAGAGACGGAGAAAGAGTAGAAATGGAGGAGAAAGAGAAGGAGAAAGATAAAAAGAAGGAGAAGGAGAAGGAGAAAGAGAAGGAGAAGGAGAAGGAGAAGGAGAAGGAGAGATGAGGAGAAAGAGAAGGAGAAAGAGGAGAAGGAGAAAGAGAAAGAGAAGGAGAAGGAGAAAGAAAAAAAGAAGGAGAAGGACAAAGAGAAAGAAAAGGAGATGGTACGAAATCTTTGGAGTAAATAAAAATGTGAATTTACTTGAAACTGGAGTTAATTTCAATTTTCAAAATTATTTACAAACACAATCAGAATATGTGACAGTAGATGGTTACTGATGTGCTAGTGAAGACAACTTTCCTTTGATTAAAAACAGGTAACAGTTTAAGAAAAAGACTATCGTTGAGTTGTGAAAATATAAATATTAAACTTTTAAGGTGACGACATATTGATCAGCATAGTCAGGTACTTGAGATACCAATTCTGGGACTGATCCTATCCTAAATCCATTTAAATGAAGCCCACACTCATTGGTTTTTCCTCTTCCCTTTCTCTCACAACTTGTTTTAACTTCTAACACATAAGCTCGAAACTTACTTCGGTGGAGGTTTACACTAATAACGGTCTGATTGTATGACTTCAACTTGGTACATAACCGAGACATACTCTCTTGCTACAATATTGAAAAGAACAAAAAAAAATGGTATTATGTCGGTACACTTACCAATTCAAGTGTTTACAAAATTGTATAGTTTTCCCAACATTCCTCATAAAAGGATCTTCCGGATACAAGCTATAACTAAAAGAAAAGACCTGATTTCTTTAACAAAAAAAAAATTAAGGTTCCATTGTTACAGTGTCGCATAAAGAATCCTAAACCAAAGATCAACTCCTGTGAAAATTTCATCTCATAAACCACTTTTGATTCTTGTTCGGTTTCTTTCCCTCCGCAAAAACATATGATAAAATAAAAATGAATAAATAGAAGAATCATAATCTCACTGCATAAACTAGAAACTCCATTCAGATGACTCGTAAGCTTTCTTCCCATGTTCTTCATAATAATACAAATGAAAACGAATTTCCAACATGTTACTCTCATCCTAAAAAACAATCGACAATTCAATCCCAAACACTCTCCACACAAAAATCCCCAAAAGTCATCTTAAAAAACCTTCCCCAATTCAATCCACACACTCTCCCAAAGTTCACCTTAAAACACCTTCTCCAATTCAATTTACACACTCTCCTAGAAGTTACCTTAAAAATCCTTTCCCAATTCAATCCATTCACTCTTCCAAAAGTCACCTTGAGAAATCTGCGTGCATTTGAAGCCATGGATCCACGACTTCCCGTATGAGGGACTTGGCGAGATCTCTCACATCGGAAGCTTCCGGTTGTTTTCCTTGTTTGTCCACTACTGTCGCTGGAGAAGTGTCGTTGTTTATTAAAGTCGCCTCATGAGAAAGCCATTGCAAAACTTGGTATCCATCATCATAAGCCGCGGGATATTTGTTTTCCGGAGCTAATCGGTATCCCACGGAAATGACAATGCAGTTGCAAACCTACAAAGAATGGAAAGGCAAGAGAAGAGAAGAGATGAAGAGATGAAGAGATGGAGAGATGAAGTAGCATAGTTTGTGATTTTAGGATTTTTTATGGTTTTGTTAAGGTCTTCGTTACGTCTTTGTAACGTTTTTTTTATTAAAAGATTTTTACACATTATGCTTTTCGGAGCAATGCAATTGCAAACCCGCAAATAATGGAGGTTTTATGTTTTCAGGGTTTTCGAAGTTTTTGTTGAGGTCTTTGTATGATTTTTTGTAAGGTTTTTGTAAGGTTTTTGTAAGGTTTTTGTAAGGTTTTTAAAGGATTTTGAAGGAAACAAGACAATGCAATTGCAACTTGCAACAGGAGGATCCAATGGTCAATGGTAAGTGAAAATATTTTCTGGGGTTTTGTAAGGTTTTTGCAAGGATTTCCAGGATTTTTAAAGGATGTCAATGACAAGGAAATTGCAGATCTGCACCTGGAGGGTACAATGGTCAGCGGTTAGAAATAAGTTATCTATTTTGAGATTTTAAGGGTTTTTCAGGGTTATGTGAGGTTGTATAAGGTTTTTCAGGAAATTTTAGCTTATTTTTGCCAAATTAATTCATATTTGACATGTTTACTGAGAGATTTATGTCCGCATTCAAGAATATAAACAATACCTATGTTGAAACATTAAAAAAATTCAAAAAGGAAGAAAAAGACGGTATACGTTACAGTTTAGAGAGGAGAGGAAGAGGGAAATAGAAATATTCATTATACATTTCAGCACATTTAATAGACTCGACTCTAACTCTTACTCTGAATCTAACTCAGCTGGACTCAACTCAACTCAACTCCACTCGACTTGACTCGACTCGACTCGACTCGCCTCGCCTCGCCTCGCCTCTAACTCTAATTCTAACTCAACTCTAACTCAACCCAACTCAACACTAACTAAACTCGACTCGACTCAACTCGACTCGACCCAAACTCAACTCCAATTTTAACTCAACTGCCTCTTTCTGCACATGTTATTCTCACCTTCGCAATTCTCCTACAAAACGTGTCATTTGCCGGAGCGTCCTTCTTTCCGATCACAAAACCCCCCGCATGGAATTGCACAATAATGGGAAGTTTGTGGTTATTCAATCCTTCTCGAGGCATATATCCTCGATAAGACGACACTTTTTCACCGTTATCCTTATCTTCAATTTTGTTTTTTTCACCCAAAGAAGAAAGGGAACGAGAGCGAGAAGAAGACAGGAGCAACGAAGAGTCGACTTTCCCCATCATCCAGCTGTAACCATGTATACTTCCAGACTGGATAGAAGATTCCGGAAGAAAAATGCGAATCGAAAGACCGGTGAATTCGTCGATAATAATGTCTTTAGTCGCAACTCCTTCGAAAAATGACGCATTTGGAGGAACTGGCTTGGATTCAGTACGGAAAGGAGTTTGACCAGGTTTTCGGTCAAACCGGTATTTCAGAATCATTTTGAATAAAACACTGTAGACTCTCAAACTGACTGGAAGCATGATTCTGAATTTTTTGTTCGCCTTTTTTTTTTTTGAAAAAAAATGGAAGGAGAACAAGAGAGGGGGAGAGAGAAGAAGAGAGAGAAGAAGAGAGGGAAGAAAAGAGGGAAGAATAGAGAGAAAACGAGAGGGAAGACGAAGAGAGAGAGAAGAGGGAGAAGAGAGGGAAGAAGAGAGGGAAGAAGAAGAGAGAGAGAAGAGAGAGAAGAAGAGAGGGAAGAAGAGAGGGAAAAAGAGAGGGAAGAAGAAGAGAGAGAGAAGAGAGAGAAGAGGAGAGGGAAGAAGAGGGAGAAGAAGAGAGGGAAGAAGAGGGAGAAAAGAAGAGAGAGACGAGAGAGAAGAGAGAAGAAGAGAAAAAAAGAGAGAAGAAGAGAGAAAGGAGAGAAGAGAGAATAGAACTCAGTATTTAAAAGAATTAATAGTCCTAAGCTTGTATTTTTCTTTGGTTAAAAATTGCAATCTGTTCAAGAATTGATAATTATTATTTAAAAGAATTAATAACTATTATTTAAAAGAATTAATAACTTTTATTTAAAAGAATTAATGACTATTATTTAAAAGAATTAATAGCCCTAATCCTGTAATTTTTGTTAGGTATAAATTGCAATCTGTTCAAGAATTGATAACTATTTTGATTTTTTATTTTTTTTCAAATTTGTAAATATTGATTTGTATTCTTTTCCTATTTTATTATTAATTCGCTGACACTGTTCCTGGAGAGAAATGATTTTTTTTTGCTTGATTCGATTTTATCTTGAAAATTAAGGGGAAAAAAAAAAAATCATTAATTGAAAAAAAACTTAGGAGGATAAATTTAAGTGAAACTTAAAAACTTAAACAAAAATAAAAACAAAAACCAACAAAAAAATTTTTCGAAAAAAAGAAAAACTTAAAAAAAAATAAAATAATAATAATAAAAAAATTAAAAAGAAAAAAAAAACTTTGATTTGATTTCATATCGGAAAAAAAAAAAAAAAAGGGTTTCTTTGATTGGATTTATTTTGAATATTTTGAAAAAAACAAAATAAAAAAATGTCAGATTTTCTTTTCTTTGTCAATATTGCAAATAATTTTCCTTACCTTTTCCGGTTTCAGGTTTTAAGAAAATCGTTAAGCGCAATATATAAGGATCAACCAAAAAAGAAAAAAAAAAAAAAAAACTGTTCTTTCTTGCTAAAGGATAAGCGTTTGCAATATCTCTAATCTCCAATACTTCAAAAAAAAATAAAAAATGAAACGGTCAACGGGAAAACAGAAGGAAAAAAAGTCAAATGGCTTTGAAAAAGAAGAAGAAAACAAATTTCAGGTTTATATGGCGATACTAACAGCTTCAAAATTTGAGAGTTTAAACTTAAAAGTTTAAACTTCTTGGACAAAACATTCTAGAATCGGTATTCTGCAAAATGACGCATATAGACAGTACAGTACCACCGTGTATCGTTATTAGGGCTAATGGTTTTTTCGTCACTTAAAACATCATTTCTCCGTACACACCTGTCCGCTTTTCAATTTCAGACCGCCAATCGGAAGCTGAGAACCTTACCTTTCAATCGCAACCGTCAGATCTACTATCGGACATGTGTGTACGGGGAAAATATGTTTTAAGATAAGAAAAAACCATTAATAGCGATTCACGGTGTACTGCACTCCTAAAAACCGGGACTGACGGAGAGAACAGTAACTCTACGGCGGATCCTAAGTGTACTTTTTACGTAAAACAAAGGACAGAAGTATTGTAGGGTTTTAGGGTTTTAGGGCCCGCTGCAGTGCGTTCTTTCGGGCCTGTTTGAGCGCTCGTACTTCGGGTGTGACCTCGGCCCGTGTAATGATGTGGTGGAGGCAGACATCCCATGGGTTATACTGCTTGAGTAGAGTTGGGAACCTCCACACGGTATCGATAGTGGTCCTCGACCACCTCCACAAATGGCAAGGAGTGAGGGTTCAAATGCACATAGCCCTTGTGGTTGTTTCCCAGATCCTTCGTTCGCATGAAATTCCACACGGGGTGAGAAGGTACACTGGCGGGGAAGTTTAGTGGTTCCCCAGGCTTTCCCGTACGCCACTCCGCTAGTTACTCCGAAGGTTCCCAATAGAACCTTTTTACAAAACTGAAGGTGAGATCATGGTTTTGGGCATCGGCAGGCAGTGGAAATGAGTAATCGAGAATTTCTTCCTCCCTTTCGCTTTCTCCCTCTGTTTCCCCTTCTTCCCATGGGAGGATGTATACGTTGTCCTCGCTACAATACTCCTCTTCTGCCTTCTTCTCCGAGCTTTCCAAAGATTGCTCATTTGAGGTACTTTCCTTATTGGGGTCCCTCCTCACCTCCAAATCAGAGGTGCGTTCCTCCTCTGGTGGGGGTATCGGACTCCTCCGGTTCCTCGGCATCCGAGAGCTCATGGTCACCTTGGTCCTCTAGATCACCCTCTCAGAGCGAATTATACTCAGGGTCCTGCAGGTTTTCTAATCGTTTTCCCCCACTGCTTTCACTTGCTCCATCCTCGCTAGCAAGAGCCTGTATGAGCTCCGTCTCTTGTGCAATAGCCCTCCTCCGGTCCTCCTCTACCATGGCCTCGGTTGCGGCCAAAAGTCTACTCTGGCGAGGCATATCATCATTCCCCGTCCGTACTAATCTTTTTTTTTCGGGGTTGGCGAGGATGAAGATGCCATGGACACCGTGGTAGTGGAGAGCTCAGGTAATTCAAGAAGTGGAGGTAAGCTGGTCATGCGAAGCAAAAGGCTTTCAAGGCTGCTTCCGCTACGTTTATCGCGAGGGCTAATGGCGGCTCTAGTTAGGAGGGTTACGAGTTTCAAAATTAAAACCTCCTTTGTGTCGCAGTATGCAACGGTATCACATCGTCCCACAAATTGTAGACTGCGTTGCTGCGAAGATACCGAGGGTTCGATGTCCCCAACATTGCGATTCACTATATCACCGTTGCGATTAACTGTGAGCCCACCTGCAATGCTATGATTATCTGACAGCGCAGCGGCGGTGCTGCGAGTCTTTGTCAGTGTTGTTGCATTTCCACATTAAGTCTTTAAGATAACTGCAACACGTTTCCACGTTGAGTCTTCAAGATAACCGCAACGAGTGTGACACTGCGATTGTTTCCTTTTACAAGCGTGTTGCGTCTGGCCCTCCAATGAGGCGGGGTGTCCAAACTTTGCTGGAACCGGTGCACCAATTCCGGTGCATAAAGATCTTCTTCATCCACCCAAAAATCGTCCTCGACGGCATAACCTTTCCACCAAACCAGATATTGAGCAGACCGGGAACTTCTCCGAGTTAGTTAGCGGGATTGTAGAATATCATCGACCTCGTACTCATCTTGGGCACCGTGAATCGGTGGAACAGGGTGTGCCGGAGTCGGTTAAGGAAAACCGTATCGGGATCACGAAACGGTTTGAGAAGTGAAACATGGATCACATAATGGATCTGCCTGGCCCTATAAATATATAGCTTGAATGGCAACCTCCTTCACCTTAGAGAGGATAGTGAACGGTTGTGTAAAATTTGGTGCCAATTATGTAGAAAGAGCACTCGGTAGAAACATATTTCCTGTATTTAATCCGATCATGTCTCCATCATTGAACACAATGTCCTTTCTTTTAGTGTCGGAATGCACTTTCTAACGATCTTTCGCGTGTTCTAAGGCCCTCGATGCCTTTTCCATGTTTGTATAAAGCGTTCTAACGAAGTTTGTCGATGCAGGTGTGGGGCACTTGGTGGCTAGTAGATTCTGGAGGAGAATTGGGTTTCGTCCATTGAAGGAGAAGGGCGTAACATTAGGACAAGTGCACGGCACCGTTATACGCCACTTGGATTGTTGTTAAATGGTTTACCCAGTCTGTTAGGTGTACCAACACATAAGCGCGTAAGGCCTCCTACAACATCCTATTCACTCTTTTGGTCTGACTGTCCGTCTGAGGGTGATATGCTGTAGACATAGCTAACTGCGTCCCACATAGCATGAACAATTTTTTCGAAAAGTGACTAACAAACTTTCTGTCTCGATCACTAACGATCTTCTTTGGGAGTCCATGGTGACGGAACAATTCCCGAAAGAATAGTTCCGCTATATCTCGAGCTGTAGTTGTGGTTTTCGTAGGCAGAAAGTGGGCCATTTTCGTAAAGTAGTCTACGAGAATGAATATGGAATCGTAGCCCTCCGGAGTTAATGGAAGAGCGACGATAAAATCCATTGAGATTGCCTCCTAAGGAGCGGATGGTGTTGGCAGAGGTTGCAAAAGCCCTTGATGACCTGGATCCGATTTGTTTCTGTTACAAGGGTCACATGTTCGGACATACTTTGCAATGTCCTTCCTCATATTGGGCCAATTATACACCTCAGCAACTCGTGCGGTTGTTTTGTCTTTCCCAAAGTGTCCGCTGAGGGGTTCGTCATGACTCATTTGGAGGATCACGTGTCGTAACTCTGATTTGTCAGAACGTACAATCTGGTTGTCTGACTTGGTTTATATCGCCACATACCGTTGGCAATCTTAACTAAGATTCTTTTCTTCGCCAGCTCCTTGACCGTGTCGTCGTCCACGTATGCGGGATTGATTCTGACTAGCCATTGCTTGTCAACTTGCACCGTACTTATCGCTGGGTTGACTTTCTGGTTGTGAGTCTCGTCGACCACTTTAGTATCTGCCTTCATGGTACCATCGGTGCGATTCTGCGGTGGCTGCGGTATGGACTCCCTCGTTGGCTTAGCAATGACCAGCCTCCTTGACAGAGCATCAAAAAGGTTGTCTTGCCCGTCTTGTACTCTATGTTTAGCTGGAGTTCGAAGGAATGTACGAAGGTCATCCATCTGGCTTGCTTCTTGGACAATTTTGGCTACTTTTGAAGATATTGTAGTGCATGATGGTCACTGATCACACTGACTTGCTTCCCCTGGATGTAGCACTTCTAAACTTCTAACGCGTTGATGATAGCTATGATCTCTTTCTCGTGAGTCGCCCATTTGAGTTCTCATGCCTTGAGCTTTCGACTATCGTAGGCGATGGGTTGGAGACCTTTTCCATAGTCATGCATAAGGATGGCTCCAATGTTGTATCACTAGCGTCAGTGATCACTGGTGTAAAAGAAAAACAAGCCAAACAATGTATACACAACAAAGAAGGTGTTCCTCCAAAATTCAATATATTAAATACAACCAAAGTACAAATCTCCTTTAGCTCTTGATCTTTCTACACCTCTATAATAATCTACGCCTCCAAAAAGATAGATAATCCACTAAGTCCCAACATGTATATATATGTACACAACTAAAACGTGTAAGAGTGCACGTGCCGAAATATACGACCGACAACTGCGAACCGACTTGAACAACACGGTACGACTAGAAAAGTCAACCATGAACCGAGTTGAACTACACCGTACGAGTAGACTTTACGTGAACCAAAACAACCAAATAATTTCCAAGTCACTTGTACAGTATGACCAAACTTAAGCGAAATGAAAACGAACATACAATTTCTACGTCACTTCAAATATCTAGCGATGAAACTCTTTCGTCGCTGGTCATCGCTACTTAGCTATGGGAATGTCTCGTCGCTAAATGAGTTCTTAGTACTTAATCCTAACATTCTCCCTCTTACTGAGACACTCAAAGCCCTCTCTTACTCCATGCCCACTAACTTTTTTCCCATTTCATATACTCCCTTCAATGGTGCTTTGGTTAACATATGAACAACTTGCTCTTCTGTAGGTACAAACACAAATTTCACCTCTTTTTCCGAAACTAAATCTCATACAAAATGCCATTGAATTTTAATGTGCTTTGTGCGCTTATGCAAAATAGGATTTTTATTAAGTGCAATGGAAGACATGTTATCACTTAATATTTGCAAGCATTCTTTTTTCACTCCAACCTCCGATAGAAATTTCTTAATCCACACGACATTCTTCGCAGCATGACATGCGGCCATATACTTCGCCTCCGTAGATGAGAGTGCCACAATGGGTTGCAACCGAGAATTCCACGAGATGGCTCCTTCGCAAGTAAAAACATATATTCTAAAGTGGACCTTTCTGTATCATGGTCCTCTTCATAGTCGGCATCACAATAGCCATAACAGCTAAAGCTCTCATTTTTTCTATAAACAATTCCAAGACTAAGGGTTCCAGCCAAATATCTAAAGATTCTTTTCACTGTCTCCCAATTTACCCTTTTCACATTACTACAATATCGACTAACCACACTCACTGAGGCACTAATGTCTGGCCGTTTTCCGACACTCAAATACATCAAGCTTCCCACCGCCTCCCTATACGGAGCTTTAATCTCAAGACTTTTAACAAAGTTAGAATGCTTGTCACGAGGATCAAGAGGAGTAAGTGGCTTACAATCTAAAAACCCAAATCTTTCTAATATCTTTTTTGCATATTGTTCTTGGCTTAACTTAATATCCCCATTCCTCCTCCTCTAAATCTGAATTCCCACAATGTATTGTGCATCCCCTAAGTCTGTAATTCGAAAATATTTTTTAAATTCAATTTTTAATTCTCCTAATAACTCGATGTTGTGAGAGATGGAAATAAAGTCATCTACGTATACACTAAAGATTATCATGTTCCAACCTTCTCACCGAATAAACACTCCACAATCTGTAGTAAGCCTTTTAATTCCCAAAATTAGTAAAACCTTGTGAAGCTTATGGTTCCATGTTCTCGGTGCCTTCTTTAAACCATACAAAGCCTTCCACAACCTCCATAGCTTACCATTCTTTCCAAGAACTCCTTCTTGATTTTTCATATATACCTCCACATCTAATTCACCATTTATGAAGGTCGTCTCTACATCCATCTGTTGGATGTGCATTCCTTCCGCCGCCGCCATTGCAATAATTGAATGTAAGAATCGAACTTAAGTACAGGAGCAAAAGTCTCTGAGTAATCAATCCCCTCTTTCTGCTGAAAGCCCTTACATACTAACCGTGCCTTATATTTAAGAATTTCTCTCGAAGCTCCCGTCTTTGTCTTAAAAATCCACTTTGAGTCTATCGCCTTTTTACCAACCGGTAAATCTACTTCTTCAAAACACCCATTTGACTTTGCAGAATTAAATTCTTTGATAATCGTTGGTTTCCACTTCTCCTCCCATTCGTCCGAGTCTCGAGCCTCTTGATATGATTGAGGATTGGTCGGACAATTTTTTGTAATTGCCTTTTATAAGAGGAAAGATTCCGCCCTTCCTTCTCTAGTTTCAAAAATTGCCCTCTAGTAGCTGGTTTGGTTTTTATATGACTGTCCATGTGAGAATCGTTCCAGTGCCTTCCCTTTAGTTGATCTCTTACTTCTCCGTACGTCTTCTGCAAATTCCTTATCCGAATCACTATTCTCAATCTTGTCATCATCCTCCTTCTTTAGGGGTGTCTCTTTTGATGTCACGTTGTCAGTGCGATTGGGTGATTCTCTGATGACCTTGTCTCCTTGTGATTCAGTGTTGCTAAGCTTAGGTGTCGAATCTTTCTCTAAAGGTTTCTCTACAAATCGCACCTTTTTGTTTGTCCCTACCTCCATCAAAACTTCTTCCTCTTCCTCCTCCTCTCCTGTAAACTTCTCAAAATGACTCTCCTCCTCATAATCTTGAGCCCGTTTGGACTGATTAGCTCCTTTTACCATCCATTCCAAGTTCTCATTAAACTCCATATTTCTAAACTCTTTAACCCTTCTAGTAATTGGGTTATAAATCCTATACAACATTGAGCTCTCACTATATCCCACAAAATATCCTTCCCATGATCGTGCAGCAAATTTTCCCTCCCGATTTCTTTCCTCTATGTATCTCATAGCCTCACATCCCCAAATCCTTAAGTGTTTTACCGTAGGTATTTGTCCACTCCAAAGTTCCTCCGGTGTTTTGTTGCCTAAAGCGGATTTTATTCTCCTGTTAGTAACATGGTTAGCCACCCTGATTCCTTCTCCCCAAAGACGATGTGTGAGTTTCGTCATATGGAGCATGGCTCGCACTATCTCTTGTAGTGTCCGATTCTTCCTCTTTGCTATTCCATTCGACAATGAGGAATAAAGAGTTGTGAACTCCTGCTTAATCCACGTATCTTTACAATATTCAGGGAAAGCAAGAAATTCACCTCCGCGGTCTGAGGGTACCGCCTTTACCTGCCTCTCGCTTTCCCTCTCAGCCATAACCACAAAGTAATTAATTGTTTCTAGAGCGTCTGACTTAGCTTTTAAAAGATACATCCATGTCTTCCGGCTAAACTCATCAACTATCACCATAATGTATTTATTTTTTCCAATTGTTTCTACATGTGTGTCCCCACAAAGATCTACATGGACAAGATCTAGAGGGGTATTCGCTTTGAATTGAAGATCTTTCACCATATGAGACTTCTTTTTATGCTTCCCTTTTGTGCATCCAACACATCCAATGACCTTCTCTCCTGTCGCCACGTCTAGTCCTCGAACCGCACCATGACGAATCATCTTCTTAATATTACTCATTGAAGTGTGACACATGCGATGGTGCCACAATGTAAGGTCCTCCTTGTTGACCTTTGCCGAATGGAGATGACCTTCTTCATCCGCCGTCCTATTTTGTGGTTTCCTCCAAATCAACCTACTTTGCATATTTTCATTCACGATACCCTCTGCAAATGGTCCCGTTTTACTACTCCAAATGATTCTACCTCCTTCCAGGCATGTGGCTCTTCCTCCTTTCTTCTGAAGTTGTGGGACACTTAAGAGACTAATGCACCCTCTCTGATTATAAAGCACATTGTTAAAGCGTACTCTATTGACTCTAGTTTTCCCTTCCCTATCTTCTGTCGGTAGATCTAACCGTACTGTTCCCATTGTATCGATGACCATCATCGAACCATTAGCCACTATGATGGATTTTGGTATAGTGAGTTTTCTAATGTCACCGGATAGTCCTCGATCTGAACACATGTGATGTGTAGCACCTGAGTCTATGATCCAACTATTAAATTTTCCCTTACTCTCCATGCCTCGTGTGTGAAATAGGATATCCTCCTTCTTTTCTTGTGATTTCTCGATAAGTGAAACGAAAAATTCTTGATCTTGTCCCATCGGCCCATCCCCAACAAAGTCCCCTCTACCTGATGAGTTACTTCCAATTCCTTCACTTCCTCGCCTCTAAATTGTCCCCCTCTGCGTCTGTTTCCCTTGTTTTGATAACAACCGCAATAGTGTGTCCCCGTTTCTGACAAATGTTACATTGTTTGCTCTTGTCTGGGCATTCAAATGAGCCATGCTTTGTCTCGTTACAATTTTAACATGTCATCTAAGAGGTATCTCGTAGGTATGAGCCTCTCCCTGGGCCCTGTGACCTGCCTCCTCGTCCACGAGGTCCACCTCCTCTCCCCCTAGATCCCCTAAAGTTGTAAGCTCCTCCGTCATCCTCCTCCTGATAACTCGGATAAGATGACCCTTTATTTTCTTCTTTCGATGTTGCCTTTTTCTTCTCCGTACTCTTCAAGTGGTTGATAGCGTAAGCCATTGTCGGTTTTTTTCGCCCCTTGCTAACCTCCTTTGCTACTGCAAACTTGCTTGGAAGACTCTTCATGAAGACAAACAACCTCTTTTTTTCTGTAGGGAAGTTATTGAGTGAGTTAAGTTTTTCTATGATAACATTAAACCTTTTGACTCCATCATCAATGAACTCATTCTCCTTCATTCAAAACCCAATATACTCCTCAAAGAGATAATTTTCATTTGCCTCAAATCTTTTTTCAAATCCATTTTGCAAAGCAGTCCAACAATCATAAGCCGTATAATGAGTTAGAAGATGTTCATGCATAGAACTAGCACAACTTTGTATTAGTGCGGTGGAGGCCGCCATATCTTTCTTGTCCCACTTTCTTGCTATGGCACGATCCTCGGAATGATCCGATCGTGTTTCTTCCTCGATAACGATGTCCCAAAGTTTTCCCGGTGTGAATTTTCCTCGAATATATCTTTTCCAAATTGCATAGTTAGAACCCGTGAAGACAATGTTCTTATTAAACACTTTAAGATCATCGTCGTTGCTCTCCTCCTCTTCCTCATAAAGTTTAGATTTCCCCTTTTTTCTTTTTATTTTCTTTGAATTGTGTGAGTCTCCACTTACACCTCCATCTCCATCATCTCTTTGTGTATTGAGAAACTCCTGAAAACGTTCAAACATTCTCTCGTCCATCGTCACATTTTTCTCCCCCCGTTCGTCAAACTCGTCATATTGTGTCCATGTAATTCCTCCTCCACTAATTCCCCCACTAGTTCCTCCACTAGGTTTCACCGGGGATTTCCTTTTCTTCACCATACCGGCAAGCGTTGCCAGTAGCTTGCTCCGATACCAATTGAAAGAAAATAAGCCAAACAATGTATACACAACAAAGAAGGTGTTCCTCCAAAATTCAATATATTAAATACAACCAAAGTACAAATCTCCTTTAGCTGCTGATCTTTGTACACCTCCATTATTATCTACGCCTCCAAAAAGAAAGATAAACCACTAAGTCCCAACAAGTATATATATGTACACAACTAAAACGTGTAGGAGTACACGCGCCGAAATATACAACCGACAACTGCGAACCGGCTTGAACTACACGATACGACTAGAAAAGTCAACCGTGAACCGACTTGAACTACACAGTATGAATAGACTTTACGTGAACCAAAACAACTAAATAATTTCCACGTCACTTGTACGGTACTACCAAAACTTAAGCGAAACGAATACAAACATACAATTTCTACGTCACTTCGAATATCTAAGGATGAAACTACTTCGTCGGTGGTCGTCGCTACTTAGCTACGAGAATCTCTTGGCGCTAAATGAGTTCTCAGTTCTTAATCCTAACATGTCCAAGTTAATACAGGGTCCGGGACAGCTAACACAGGGGCGGTAACAAATCGCTCCTTTAGCGTGTTAAAGGTTGTCTCCTCTGCTTTCTTCCACTCATAAGGCACATCATTTTTGAGCAGCTCCGTAAGGGGTATTCAACCTTTGCAAAGCCCTCCAGGAATCTCTTGTAGTAGGAGCATAGACCAAGGAAGCTCATCAGCTCTGTGACGTTTTTCAATTGCGGCCACTCCTTAACTGCCTTAGTTTTGTTGGGATCCACTACGATTCCATTGAGACTGACCACATGGCCTAAAAACTCTATCTTTTCCTTCAATAACTCACATTTACTCATCTTAGCCTACAACTTGTTTTCCTTCAGAATCTGTAACATTGTTTTTTTGGTGCTTGGCATGGTCCTCTATCTTTTTAGTATACAATAGGATGTCATCTAAGAATAGTATTACAAACGCATCCAGATGATGGCTAAAGATAGAATTCATTAAGTGCATAAAAGTAGCCGGTGCATTAGTCAACCTAAGTGGCATGAGTAAAAATTGAAAATGACCGTACCTAGTCCTGAATGCAGTCTTCTCTACATCATCTTCTACAACTCTAATTTGGTGGTATCCACTGCGTAAGTCTATCTTAGAAAAGTACTTAACACCTCTTAAAGTGTCTAACAATTCATGAATCCTTGGGAGGGGGTATGCATTCTTGATTGTTAACTTGTTAAACTTTCGGTAGTCCACACACATACATAGGCTCCTATCTTTCTTGGTCACAAAGAGGAGGGGGGCTCCATACGATGACTTGCTCAACTCAATAGCTCCGGCCTCTACCGATTCGGAGAGCTGTTTCTTGAGCTCATCCAATTCGATGTAGCTCATTTTATACATCCTATTCGATGGGGGCACAGCTCTAGAAATGAGCTCGATATTGTGGTCCACGTCGCGTTTCGGAGGTAAACCTTCTCAGAGCTTTGGGGGAAAAACATGGACATACTCCTGTAGAAGTTTTGCAATGGCTTTCGGGGCCTCAACGGAAGCTTCCCCTTTGTCCTCACCTTTTTTGGCGTTAAAGTTGGGATCTTTCTTCAACCTCTCTTCGCGGATCCCCTCCTTTATCTCCTCCACCGGTCGCACAACAACAATTCTAATTGTTTCCCTTTTTTTTTAATGCCCTCTTAAGCTGTAAAGCTGAAACCACGCGTCCCTCTTCCATGTCTTTACTAGCCACTCCCACCTCTACCTCAAATTCTTTTTCACTTTTCTTTACTCTCATACTGTTGGTCCTCCAATCAATTGTCGGGTTCCATTTCTGGAGCCATGGCTTCCTCAAGATAACCTTGTGGTCTCCGAGAGGTAATACGTGGAGCGTCTCGTACCAATGAAAACTCCTCGTACTGACAGGTAACCGAGGAGTACGATGGGTGATCGAAAGAGAGCTACCATCGGCCAACTGAACCTGCTGCATGTCCAAAACAACCATGAGAGGAAGCTTCAACTTATTAGTTGTTTTCTTGTTGATGAAATTCCCTGACGCATCAGAGTCAACCATAAAGCCGGCCAGGCTGCCCTCAATCTTTCCTTTGAAAACCATTGGGTCTCCGCCTTCTACACCTAGCCTCATGACGCTAAATTTGCCTTTTCAGGCATTCTCTGGCCATATGGTCTAGAGAACCACATCGGAAGCATAATCCATTCTGTCTCATCTATTCGAGTTCCTTAGGGGACGAAATGTTGGTTTTACTTTTAGTGATTTTCTTCTTATTCTTAATCGCATTGACCACGTCGGCATCCTTCTTAATAGCTCCTAACTCCATGGGGGTTGGACGTCATCTCTTTGCCATCCTCCGCTACTGGTCGACTAATAACGGTAGGATTTACAGATGGTGAAGTCCACCAAATTGGTCCGTTCCGCAAAGTAGATGATTGTCGAGAGACTACGAATAGTTGTTTCCGGCGCGAGCCATTGTTCCACATCCCTCAGAATTCAAGCTTTAAGCCCTTTATGATATCGGTCAATGGCTTTGTCCTCCCTCATTGTTTGGATTTGATCTTTGCACTCTAAGAACAGCTGCGTATTTGTTGAAATTAAAGGTTTACTTAGGTATTTTATAGGTTACTTAATTGACTTAAATAGGAGCAGGAAAAAAACACAGGCAACCTATTTCTAACTTCTCTCTCTAGCCCCCATACTTGCCGTAGTCACTGAAGGCTGGAGAGGAAGCTAGAGCCATGGCTGCCTATGCTTCCTCTAGAGTCAGAAGTCTTCAGTTTAGATACAGATAAATCTAACTAACTAGATCCTAAAGGGAAACCCGGATTCTTGGTGGGATATGATGAGGATGTAATAGGGTATAGAGTGTATGATCTAAAGAGAGAAGATATAATTCTAGTAAAGCACCTAGTAGCTATGGATGAAGGGAAGTCGATAGATCCCTTCAAATCCTCAAAGTCAGTCAGAATGAGATTTGAGTCAGACAATTCTGATGACTTTCATTTTCCAAACTATTCGGTTCTCAAACTTGCAGGTTCAAATTAGACTGAGAAAGACTTGGACTTGGAAACACTGGTGACACGTGTACCTGAAGCGGAAGACGTGGTGGTAACGGATATGCATCCGAGGGACAAGGGAGAAGCCGTGGTGATTCCAAAGAATCCACGGGAACGATCTATTCCGACCGCAAATTTTTAGGGAGGGAGAAGATGTAGCAAAAGACTTCAAGAGAAACAAGTTAACAACAATGTAACTAAACTATCTCACCCGTATGAACCTCAAACATATGGAGAGGCAATAAAATGCCCGGAGAAAAACTGGTGGAAAACGACCATCAATGAAGAGATGGCTTTAATCATGGCGGCTGATACATGGGAGTTGGTGGACTAACCACCCGATCGAAAACCAATTTGATGTTAGTGGGTTTTCGAATTAAAACTGAATCCGGACAATACTATTGAGCGGTATAAGGTACGGTAAGTGGCCAAAGGTTTTACTCAGAAAGAGGGAATAGACTACGAAGATACCTTTGCTCCGGTCGTCAAATTTACCTCGGTCCGGATACTTCTCAATCTGGCAGCTGGAGAAGACATGGAAGTACTCAGATGAACATCAAAACAACCTTCTTACATAGAGAACTAGAGGAGGAGATCTTCATGCGACAGGCGGAAGGATTCGTGGAACAAGGAGAGGAAAGTAAGGTATGCAGGCTGATCAAATCCCTCTATGGTTTGAAACAAGCGCCCACACAATGGAACAAGAAACTTGATGACTCCCTTACCGGTCTAGGATACATCCGGATCAACTCAAATCATTCAATTTATGTTTTTGAAGATGAGGAAGGTGTCAGCTTTATTGCAATTTACGTTGATGATTTGTTTGTTTTGAGTAAGTCAATGGAGAAAATCAACAAACTAAAAACAGATCTAAAAGGAAAATTTGACATGAAGGACATGGGGGAGGCAAGATATATTCTGTAATACAAGTAGAGAGATATAGAGAAAAGAGAATAATTAGACTAACTCAGAAAAAGGCAATTGGAAACATTTTGGAAAAATTTCAGATAGATAAAGCCAACAGTTCACTCCCATGGACCTAAAGAAGGGTAGTGAGGGGAGTGAGGAAGGCGATATCCTAATTCTAGATGATGAACTAGATCCAGAAGAGAAGAAGTTTATGCAGACTATCCCATACAAACAGGTAGAGGGCAGTCTGATTTATTTTATGAATTGTACCAGACCGGATTTGGCAGCAGCTATAGGAGTGCTAAATAGGAGTCTAAATGCTCCTACCAAAAGGGATTGGGAAGCAGCTAAGAGGGTCCTCAGATATCTCATAGGAACTAGGGATCTATAGCTACATTTGGGTCGGGAAAATACTGACATCACCACTTGGAGTGATGCAAGCTATGGGGATGCTCCGATGCAAAGATGTACATGTGGATATGTGTTGTATGTGGGGAATGGTGCTTGTTGCTGGAGCAATAAACAACAAAAGGTCATTGCTCAGTCCACCACGGAGGCTGAGTATATGTCATCTTGCTCTGCTTTGAAGGACTTGATGTGGGTCAAATCCTTGCTTGGTGAATAGGGGAATCTTAAGAGTGGAATTTAGAAAATATTCTGTGATAATGAAACAGTAATTGCAATTGCTGCTAATCCTAAACATCACTTTAAAGCAAAGCACATGGATATCAGACTTAGCTTTGTCAAGGAAAAGGTGGAGAACAAAATAATAAGTCTAGAGTATAAACCAGACAGTGAGATGGTGGCATACATGATGACAAAGCCTGTGCCTTCTCCTAAATTAATTTTATGATGAGAGAAGTGTGAACTTAAATTTAAAAATGATTAGAAAATAAGGGGAGTGTTGAAATTAAATGTTTACTTAGGTATTTTCTAGGTTACTTATTGACTTAAATAGGAGCAGAAAAAAGCAGGGGCAGCCTGCTTCTAACTTCTCTCTCTAGCCCCCATACTTGACGTAGTCACTAAAGGCTGGAGAGGAAGCTAGAGCCATGGCTGCCTATGCTTCCCTTAGAGTCAGAAGGCACCCCTTTGGTAAACTTACCAAAATGATTGACGGACCCAAGATTTGATCCAAGTACCTACAGTCCGTCCAAGTAGCCTAGTGTCGTTACCATGTAGCCTAACACCTGTGTCGAAGTATATAGGGTACGATAGCTAGTTAAAGACGTGGAAATAGAGAAGTTCATTTAACTGACGAACATACCACAATCACATAAACATAGTTAGATAGAATTACATCGAAATGTACTTCTTGTATTTTAACGGTATAAAATTAAGGCTGATATCAATCAAACGGCGGAGGAAGAAGTCGAGATCATGCAATGGACGATTTGGCAGTTTGCGGTCACAACCACACCAAGTGACACATGGCAGTATGACATTGGATAGCGGCATCTCCGGGATATACCATGGCGAACCCGGATATGGCAGGCGTTGTCTTCTTCGCCATGTCGTACAATGGCCATACAAAAAATACTCCGGGCCAAATACCTTTTTGTACTATACACTGAATTAATTGGTTCTTTACTTTAGTAGTAGAGGGATTAGAGAGGGGTTTAGGACTTAGGAAAATTAGAGGTAGCGTCCTCTCTCTCCCAAAGAGCTCTTGTATAAAAGGTCATCTTTGATCATTGATAATTTACTACTCAGGGGAGAAAGTTCAAGGATTCTTTTTGTAACAGACTAAAGGGAGTATGTTCTTCTAAGGGGTGAAGTCTGACAAGTCTGTATTCTGTCAGGGTGTCAGTAATACTCATACAAAGACTAAGGGATTGAGGCTATCCTAGGGGCTTTTGGTAAGCTGCCTACTCAGAGTACCAATAGAGGTCTCAGAGTTGCAGTATACTCCAAGACACAAGTGCGTGCGTTATTTCAGCACCGAGATCCTATCCCTCGCGGCCTTGACTATGTTCAAGGGTTGCCAATATTCACGAATGGAGCGAATGAAGAGGGTCCAAACAACGGGTACTTAGCTGTTTTCCACCATTGGTCTCCACTACCCCTTGCTGCTCCTTTCAGTAGGCTTTCCACGTAGTAAATCTTGTCACGATCACATACGCCGAAAAAACTCTTAAGGTAATTCGCCATCGAAAACAACCACGCATCGATTTTCTTATGCTTGG
This sequence comes from Zygnema cylindricum, assembly GCA_037447655.1. Lineage (NCBI taxonomy): Eukaryota > Viridiplantae > Streptophyta > Zygnematophyceae > Zygnematales > Zygnemataceae > Zygnema > Zygnema cylindricum. The sequence goes on from JBBHKE010003477.1 coordinate 154,754, forward strand.
CAGGAAACTTAGGCCTCCTCACATCTCTCTCCTTGCTTCCATGTGCTATATCATCAAGACAAGATTCCAAGGTGGCGACAGTGTTGTAAGATGAGCATTCTACAGTCGACCATTCTCCAACTCTGGAAGAACTCTCTCTAACATTGCAGCCGTAGACACGTCTTGATCTTCCATACTATCGGGTCACGAGAGTTGGCTCCAATACTAGTGTAAAAAAGGGGGGGTGGTGATTTAACACTCAAGGGTATTACACACACTAATAGTGCACAACGGAACGCTTACACGAACCCACTTGTAGCAACAGCAAGGTTATAGTTCATGCACAGGAAAGAGCTCAAGAGTATTATTAATTAGAGAGGGGAGAATACAGAGTGCTCGCTAGAAGGAGTCGACTTCAAAAAAAGTCCCCTTTCGACTAAACCTATTCTGTTATTTAAACTAGCTGGTTGCTTAACAACTTAGTACTACAACTATATACGTGGCAGCTCTCAGTCTGACGTGTCCTAACCACACTAGGTTATAGAACTACAAAATCAAATCACATTCCATTGCGTTGTTATGCTACCATGTTGGGCTAGTGTGACATCGCATTTGCGCTGCTTTAATATCGGAGCTACGCTGGCCGAACATCACAGCCATAGCAGTTGCTCCATTCCGCCCTCAACTAACTAAGTCATTGTAACCCAGTTACAATATGTGAGTTTTGTTGTATGTAGCATGGCCCGCACCATCTATTGCAATGTCCGAATCTTCCTCTCTGCGATTCCATTTGATTGTGCAGAATAAATCCATTTGATTGTGGGGAATAAAGAGCCATGAACTGCTGCTCAATCTCAGTTTCCTTACAATATTTAGTGAAGGCAAGAAATTCACCTCCATGGTCCGATTTTACCGCCTTTACCTACCTCCCACTTTTCCTCTCAACCATAATCAAAAATTCTTTAAATGTCTCTAATGCGTCTGACTTAGCCTTTAAAAGATATACCCGTGTTTTCCTGCTGAAATCATCAACTATCACCATAATGTTTATATTTTTTCCAATATTTTCTAGATGTATGTCCCCACAAAGATCTACATAGACTAGGTCTAAAGGGGCATTCGCGTTGAATTGAAGATCTTTTATCGGATGAGGCTTCTTTTTATGCTTCCTTTTTGTTCTACCTACATATCCGATAACTTTCTCTCTTATCGCAACGTCGAGGCCTCCAACCACACCATGACGAATCATCTCTTTGATGTTACTCTATGAAGTGTGACACATTCGATGCTGCTAGAACGTAAGGTCCTCTTTGTTGACCTCTGCTAAGTGAAGGTGCCCTTCTTCATCCGGTGTCCTTTTTATTGGTTTCCTCCAAATCAACCTAGTCTGCATATTTTCAGTTGCGATGCCCTCTGCAAAAGGTCATGTTTTACTACTCAAAATGATTTTACCTCCTATACACGTGTCTCTTCCACCTTTTTTCTGAAATTGTGGGACACTTAAGAGATTGAGGCATCCTCTTGGATTATAAAGCACATTGTTAAAACGTACTCTTTTGACTTTAGTTGTCCCTTCCATATATTGTGTCGATTGATCCAAACGTCTATCCACCCTTTTTGGTATGCCTGCTTTATTCTCTTGCTATTCCTATATTCTGTCATCCTGGCTTTGAAGGGGAAAACCATGGTTTCTTTATTTTCTATCTTTTTTTCACCTTATATCCAGCTATAACAAAAGAGATTAAATTAAAATGCCATTTTTCATCATGTAACTTCTTTCAACCTCCATTGAGCTTGGTCTTGCTCTCTATCAACATTTGCTCTTCCCCATTTACTATCTCCAAATCAGCATTTGCTCTTCCCCATTTACTATCTTCCAAAGACGGTTTATAGTAAGGTGACCTCTGATAAACTTTTTCCACAGGACATAATTAGTGGTATTAAAGACAACTAATTTCTCTGGTCTAACTTTCTTCGTTTTCTAATTCTTCATCAAAATTCGAATCTTCTTCTACCTTTGTTTTTTTTTTCTTATCCTCTATTTTATCTCTCGCTCATCTGCTCATCCACTAAAATGATCGGCAGATAGATAAGATTTTTTTTCTTTTCTCTCACTTAGCTGGGATTGAAAACAGGAATCTACATAACGCATGAAGTTTTATAAATGTTTTTTCCAATATCTCTTCTATATTATGATTCTCTTCAAATTGAGCGCAAAAAAAAAATTGAAATCCATCTCTCTCTTAGGATTCGTCATGGGGGAAAAAATATATCTATTCAGCTTTTTCCCCATGAGCCATTTCTATCTCCAAATAATTAGCAACGATACCAATTGATGGATTTCTAAATAAAATTCCATGCAAAACAAATTCTCAAAAACCATAAAAAATACCATGCGGACGCTCGTAAATGAAAGAGGATAACCGGCGAAAATATTTATTACTGTTTTGGCTTCGGAGAGATGTCTTTTCTCTTCCACACAATAGCTTCTTTTGAGATCTTTCGGTTCTTGCTTATCTCTATTAACTATTTTCCACAATTTTTTTTTAAATGAGCTCCCCTTTAATATATTTTTCCATACAACGTAATTAGAGCCATTGAATAACACGGTTTTGTCGGCCATGCAAAAATTTCCTTCTTGATTACCAACATCAAGGCTTTCTCTTTATCACTTTTCGACTTCGCTTTTTGTTTTTTTGTTTTTTTTCTTATTTAAGCCTTTTTTTTCAAATCACTGTCGTCACTATCATCAGGATCCCGATCCAAGTTATGAAGCTTCTGTAAATTGTCTCTCTGGTGAGCAGCCGTGAGTCGCTAAATTAAAAGTGCGAAAAAGATCATCAAACAAAGTTTAGAGTTGATCTTGTGATATTTACACTTTCACGTTTTTTCTTTCTCTTCTTTTGCATCAAACTGTTTTGCACTAAAACCTTTCTTACTTTGTTCATGTAAGGGTCGATTCACACGACAATAGAAGAAAGACAGAATATAATGCGGAAGCAAGAGATAGCAAGAAGAAAGACACTCCAGCAAAAGACAAGTATATTTCACCGGAAGTTTTCCCCTTACAAAAGATGATATTTCCCCCAAACGACTAAGTCCTAAATACTCCAAACTCCTACCAAAGGTATTACTCTATCGCACGTCGTACAAAAGTATGCGCGCGAACCAATGAACATAAAGTCCTAACCAAACGAAATACTGTACGCGATACTATTCGAAAATATGAGACCGCCGTACATAAATATAAGGTACCGAATGAAAACATACGACTACCGCACGAATCTAAAGTACTACGCACGAAACAACACACACAACGACGATGAACATAACCGAGACGTCGTTTCACAAAGAACCTAACAATCCCCCTCTCTTTGTGAAACCCCCCCTCTCAAACTAAAAACAAGCCTAATTTGGGTCGTCCATGTGAAAGTACATCGTGCGCCGCCGCCTTAGTCATCATATCTGCGGCCTCCTCCAAAGTCGACACATATAAGAATTCGGTTCCCTTCGCTGCAACTAGATCTCGTTCAAAGTGCCACTGGATACGGATATGTTTTGTCCGCTTGTGAAAGACCGGATTTTTTCACAAGCGCCATCGAGCTCATGCTGTCAGTGAAAATCTGCAAGCAGCTAATTAAAACACCCAACTCATCGAACATCTCTTTGATCCACATAGACACCTTCGCAGTATGACACGCAGACATGTACTCAGACTCCGTGGAACTTAGCGCAACCGTAGGTTGGAGCCGCGAACTCCAAGATACTGCCGCGCCACCCAAAATGAAAGCGTACCCTGACTTGGATTTTCCACTTTCGAAATCTCCTCCCCAATTTGCGTTGCAATAACCAATACACTGCAAAGAGTCCTTTTTGGATGTATACACCAAACCGAAGTCAATCGTACCAACCAAATAGCGCAGTATTTGTTTCACTGCCTCGTAATGATTCTTTTTTGGAGCGTTGCAATAACGACTAAAAATTGACACTGCCGCCGCAATATCCAGACGCGTGCCTACACTCAAATACATCAAACTACCAATTGCTTCACGGTATGGTACTGAAATATTTTCTTCCTTTTCGTACTTTCTGTACTGTACTTTTGGATCTAAGGCCGTCGAGACAGGTTTTGCGCCAATCATAAGAAATCTAGTCAAGACCTCTCTACAGTACTGAGCTTCACTTAATTTAATTACATTATCGTTGGACCTTATGACTTATATACCCAAGATGTACCTTACTTCTCCAAGATCTATAACTTGAAAATATATACTAAGGTATTTTTTTAACTTATTGATAACAGACAACATGTTCCAAATCATTAAGAAGTCATCGACATACACAGAAAAAAATAATTTGGTCCTTTCCCTCTCCTTTCACGTAAACTCCGGAATCCGAAATTGTACGAAAAAAAACCATAATTAGTAAGTACCTTATGAAGACGTAGGTACCATGTCCTCGGCGCTTGTTTTAACCCGTAAAAGGATTTTTGCAGCCGCCATACTTTTCCTCCCTTTGAAGGCACACCCTCGGGCACCTTCTTACAAACCTCCTCTTCTAACTCTCCATTTAAAAAGGTCGTTTCTACATACATTTGATGTATATGCTTATTCCCCGCGGCCGCAATAGCAATTATCATTCTCAGAGAGTCAAACTTAACAACCGGTGCATAAGTTTACGAATAATCAACCCCCTCTACTTGTTGAAAGCCTTTACATACCAATCTAGCCTTATATTTAATTATTTCCCTCGTAGCACCAGTTTTTGTTTTAAATATCCATTTAGCATCAATCGCCTTCTTCCCCTCCGGTAAACTCACCTCCTCAAAAGTTTTATTATGGACAATGGATTTTAATTCTCTCTCCCACGCTGGTATCCACTTATCCTCCCAATCCATAGAACTTCGCGCCTCGGCGTAAGATTGGGGATCGCCGGGCATATTCTCGGTCAATGATTGGTCAATGATTGCTACAAAATAAATGCCTCCTCCGAGGCAGCCGAAATAAAATAATTGGTATTTTCGACATTTCCACCTTTGCGATCAAATGACAACCGATCCGGCTTCTTCCCCCTTGTCTCACGTTGACACCTTCTTAATGGAATTTCATTTTCTCTTTCATTTGCAGATTTTTTAATTTCGGGTTCCTCCTCGTGGAAAGAGACACTTGGATATTTAGAGCTTTTAGATCGACGAATGTCCGAAGACATCCGAGATTTGTCACTTCGGATCTTGTCAAAATTAATTAATTCCGGATGAGTTTCGAAATTTACTTTCCCCCTGTTAATATTGACGACCGGATCCGCCTCATTTTCGGAATCCGAATCATCGAGATGAGGAAAAGAAAGAGATTCATTCACTTCAAGAAAATCATGATTAGTAGATAATTTTTTGGAACGAGAAATAGCAACTTTAAGATCCTCATGGAAATTCACATTACGACTCTCTTTAATTACATGACGAATCGGATCATAAACCCAGTATAAACTCCCTTTGGAGCTATACCCCACAAAAATTCCCTACCAACTACGAGAAGAAAATTTACCTCGTCGTTTTACCGATTCGATGTACACCGTCGCACAACACCCCCAAATTCGCAAATGATGTAATACGGATTTTCCACCATACTAAAGTTCATGAGAAGTCTTATTGCCCGAAATAGAGGTAAGTGGACGATTGCAAATAAAATTGGCAGTTAGGATTGCATCTCCCCATGAATACATGAACTCTTATTGCCCGAAATAGAGGTAAGTCGACGATTGCAAATAAAATTGGCAGTTAGGATTGCATCTCCCCATAAATACTCCTTTCTCCCTGATCCATGAATCATCGAGCGCACCATTTCTTCAAGTGTTCGATTTTTGCGCTCGGCGATTCCGTTCGATTCCGGTGAGTATGATGTCGTAAATTCTTGTCGAATCCCCCATTTCTTGCAATACGGATCAAATGCTTTAAACTCCCCGTCGTTATCGGATCAGACCGCCTTTAATTTCCGTTCACATTGCCGTTAGGCCATAACATGCCACTCCTCGAATTTTGCGGATGCATCAGATTTATTTTTAAGGAGATATACCCATTTAAATATTGAATAATCATCGACGATAACCATTATATAATTATTCCCTCCTAAACTCTCAGGTTTAACGTTACCACAAAGATCTATGTGTACTTTTTCCAGTGGATGCGTTGACCGAAAATTCGCGTCTTTATTAGGATGGGGTTTGCGGATCTGACGCCTTTGACTACATCCGTCACAACCGTTGACTTTTTCTCCTGACTTCAGTTCTAAGCCGCGCGTGCATCCGGCTTTGATCATACGTTTCAAATTTTGTTCTGACGTATAGCACATTCGATGGTGCCAAAGTGTTAGACCCCCCTTGATTTCGGCGATCTGTCCAATGATGCCGTTATCATGACGTTTTGCCTTTGGAAGCTTCCATAAAAGACGACTATGAAATGTGTCAGACACTTCTCCCTCTCCGATCGTAATTCCATCAGATCGTACAATTTTGATCGTGGAATCTCCCAATGCATGTACGCTCACGCTTGATTTTGGATTTGGGGTATGCTAAAAAGATTCGCAAAGCAACCCAGAATATAGAGTACATTCAAAAGCTTTATTTCAGAGATTGGCTCAGATCCATTTGGATCTAGCGAAATCAAATCAAGTCGTACGGTACCAGCTGTACCAACAGACATCATTTGACCACTGGCGACCGTACTATTTTTAGGTACGGTCAAAGCGCGCATTTCGTCGAAAAGCGTGCCGTCCGTACATACGTGATGCGAAGCGCCGGAGTCAATGATCCACTCCTTGTCGTTTTGCACTTCAAAGTTTGGAGGTTCGTTCGTTACACTTAGCTTGGAGGAGGTAATTAGACCTTCCTCCCTCTCATCATTTTCCCCGACGAAGTGGCCATGGCCGCCGAATCGGCCGCCACGTCCACCGCGCCCCCCTCTACCAAATCGTCCACCGCCACGTCCACCGCGCCCCCCTCTACCAAATTGTCCACCGCCACGTCCATTAAATCTGTCGTTGGAGCCGCCGCGACCGCCGCCGCCGCCGTCAGATCTCGTGTAACATTGGGGACTAATATGTCCCCATTTCCCGCAATAGTGGCATTGTTTCTCGTTATCCGGGCATGATGAGGACATATGACCGGCCTTGTTGTAGCGAAAATATGTCACTGCAGACTGGTCTTGGAAAGGAGGTTGACCGGGAAAGTTCCCCCTCCTTTCGGTGCTTCTCCCCCTTCCCCTAGATCCGCCTCCTCTTCCCCTTCCTCCTCTTCCCCCACGGAGAAAATTTAGATCCGCGGGTGCTTCGGAGGATGCGTTCAAAGATCCACTTCAAGCCGAAGCTTTAGGAGGACCTCCGATATTTCTCTAGGTGGTTTTAAGATAATTCACGATAAATTCATAAGTGGGATTCGTTTGCGCCCAAAGTATTTCTTTAAGGTAAGTAAGATTGTTGGGTAACGCATTGATGAGACCGATCACTTTATCCTCCTCGATAATAATCCGGCCGTTATTCGAGAGTTGCTCCACAATAATATTATATCGCTTGATTGCATCATCAATCGATTTGTTAGACTTTATCTTAAATTGGATAAAGTTCGTATAAGCATATTGCCCTTTGTTTTGGAGTCCCTTCTCATATTGGCCTTCGAGCGCCTTCCAACCCTCATGCGCCGTGTCTCGGGTAAGAAAGTGATCATGCATCGATGAGGTGCAAGATTGCATAAGACCGGTGATGGCCGCAAGATTTTTCTTCTTCCAAAGGCGGCGAGCCCTCGGATCGTCGATCGACCTCTTTTCTTCTCCATTCACGATTTTCCAAAGGTGTCGGAGAATGAGTTGTGCCTTGATATATTTCTTCCATATTTGATAGTTAAATCCGTTAAAAACGACGATCTTCCCCGGCATGGAAGGGATCGGTAACTCGTCATCGGATTCATATTCAAGATTCGAGTCGTTCTCGATCACAAACTTTCCCTTTCGGAGAGCCTCTCTCAAAATATCGTCATTCTCGACCCTTCCATCCGAAGCCACCTCAAAAGTGTTCAGGATCGGATCCTCCTCCTCTACTTTAAACTTCCCTTTTCGATTGGCATCCGTGATCCGTTGATCTACAAGAGTGAGAAAGCCATCAAACAACTCATTGAGACGATCTTGGGTTAACACCACCCCTTCTTGTTTCTCTTTCTCCTCTTTTGGAACTTGGTTGGAGGGAGAACCCTTTTCAAAAGTCTCTCATCCAAAGCCGAAATATTTCACACTCTGATCTGGAGATGAATCGGCCAGATCCAGTAGATCCGGTAGATCCGGATTAGGAGCCGCAATAGGAGAAGGTGTGGATGAGGACTTCTTCTTCTTTCCCCCCATGGCGGCAAGACTTGCTACCTTGAGATATCTTAAAGGAGCAAACTAGCTTCAATACCATTTGTAAGGATCGATTCACGCGAGGATAGAAGAAAGACAAAATATAATGCGGAAGCAAGAGATAGCAAGAAGAAAGACACTCCAGCAAAAGACAAGTATATTACACCGGAAGTTTTCCCCTTACAAAAGATGATATTTCCCCCAAATGACTAAGTCCTAAATACTCCAAACTCCTACCAAAGGTACTACTCTATCGCACGTCGTACAAAAGTACGCGCGCGAACCAATCAACACAAAGTACCAACCAAACGAAATATTGTGCGCTGTACTATACTACCGCACGAATCTAAAGTACTACGCACGAAACAACACACGCAACTACATAAGTTATAATACGACGCTCAACATAACTGAGACGTCGTTTCACAAAGAACCCAACAGTTCAGGTGTGTCAGAATGCTCCGGAGTGGAAAAAAATATAAGTGCAGGTGCGAAACCACTTTTTTTTTTTGCCACTTAGGGTAACATTCCATTAGACAAAAAGTGGGGTTCGTTACTGGACGCCGTACGTATTCGTACAGCACCGTACATATCCGTACCATCAATTTTTTTTTGGTCAAACAAAACATCGTTACTGGAAAGCTGTCGTGAAGCTCCAATGATGTAGGCATGACTCCTGACCGTTGGATGTTTCACTATTTTAGATCCACGAAGCAATCGGGCACATCATGTAGTGGGCCCCAACTCTCCTCGCGAGGAGAGTTGGGGCCCACGAGATGATTGCCATTGGTAAACGTCAAAAATCAAATACATATCTACTTTGAACAAGCGATCACAAGCATGCACGTCGTACATGCCATGTGCCGCCTGCCACGCTGAATGCATGTCAGGTTGAAAATATCCTCGCACGCTCCGTCTGACATCCACCGATATTCAAGGTTTTGCCGCGACCTTCAAAGTTTGCCTCGTCCTTTTGCCATTCCGTTTCGAAATTTCGATTTCTATTTTCAAAATCAAAATCTGGCCGAAAACTTTGTGTACAAATCATCAAATACCTCTGGTCGTACAGATATTTCGTACATATATCCCGTTTGTAGATTTTCTTAAGATTTTTAGAATCTAGACTGTAACCTATGTGGCGCCAATCATAATTGAGGAATGTTTGTTACTGGCCCGACACAATGGAGCGGATTTCTAGTAAACGTTGTCAGTAGACTTGTCCGTACATTTACTGGGACCGCATAATGGAATGTTACCCTTAGGTAAAATCTGTTTTAATCTCCTTCTTAAGTCTTAGTGAGGGTCAAATTCTGAGTGAGTAAGAAAAAGAGTTTTGTAAAAGTAAAGGCTACGGCTAAATAAAATTTACAGTTGGCCGAATTTTGTGGGCTTTGATTATTTTATATTTTTGGTTTTTTAAAAGCTTGTGATATGCATATGTTTTTTTTTTTTCGGTTTGTTTTGTGTGACGATCATGTTTTATCAATTTGGGGTCACAACAAGGTTTGAATTTTTGTTAGACGTATCGTTTGTTGATTATTGCAAGCATCACAACCTAAATGGCAACAAAAAAAAAAGGTTTTTCACCTGCACTTACATTTGCTCCCACTCTGGAGCAATCTGACACGCTTGAACAGAGTGAGAAACGTTTTAGTGCAAAATAATTTGATGCTGAAAAAGAGAGAAAAAAAAACCTACGAACTTTGTTTGATGATCTTCTTCGCACTTTCCATCAGCGACTCTCGGTTGCTCACCAAAGGGCCAATTTAAAGGTGCTTGATAACCCGGATCCAGACCCGGATGATAACGACAGTAGTGATTGAGAAAACGAGGCCGAAAAAATAAAAATATAAAAATTGCGTAAAGAGAAGTCGAAAAGTGATTGCGAGGAAGACATGGATGTCGGCAGTGCAAAAGGTAATTTTCGCATGACCGGCAAAACCGTGTTGTTCAATAGCTCTAATTACCCATTATGAAAAACATAAATTAAGATGGAGCTCATTTTAAAAAAATTATGGAAAATAGCTAACGGAGATGAGACAAAACCGAAAGATCTTTAATGAAAGCAATTCTGTGGAAGAGAAAAGACATCTTTGCGAAGCCAAAACTCTTATATATCTTTTGGCCGATTATTATCTTGTCATTTATGAGCGTCCGCTGGGTATATTTTTTTGTTTTTTTTAGTATTTATTTTGCATGGAATTTTATCAAAAGATCCAACAATTGGTTTCAGAGCTATTTATATGGAGAAAGAGAGAGCTCATAGGGAAGAAAAATAAAGGTATCTTTTCCCCTATGACGGCTTTTGAGAGAGAGATAGAGAGAGCTATTTATATGGAGAAAGAGAGAGCTCATAGGGAAGAAGAATAAAGGTATCTTTTCCCCTATGACGGCTTTTGAGAGAGAGATAAAGTTCAGTTTTTCCAGTGCTCAATTTGAGGAGAATAAGAATATGGAGGAGAAATTTGAAAAATGTTTGACACCTTAATGCGTTACGTAGATTCCCGTTTCCAATCCAATTTGGGTGAGAGAAGAGAAGAGAATCTTTATCCATGTGCCGATCCTTTTGGTGGAGGAGCGGAAAAGAAAGAGAAGAAAAATATGATTAGGAAAGGAAAAAAAAAGGTAGCAGAAGATTCGAATTTTGATGAAGAATTAGAAAATGAAGAAAGTTATAACATGTCGAGGAAATCAGTTGTCTTTAATGGCACTAATTATGTCGTGTGGAATAAAAAGATTTTAGGGATTTGATCTTGGTACATACCAGACGGCAGACAACCAGTAGCCGATAGCCTTAGCCGTTAAGTCTTTGTTGAAAAGAGGTAATTAATAGTTCACTTCCCTATTTTAGTTTTGTTTTAAAGAAAGAGAGTGAGGATCAAAGGCGCGCCATGGCTGCCGCCATATTTAGAAAGTGGCAGTTTTTGCAGTTAAGGGTATTTTGGCTAAAATGATGCATATGTCTAGAGGAGTTCGCTTCATTTGTTTCTCTAACTGTCAACCCACCTCGAGGAGGTGGGGAGGTGGGTTGGCAGATAAAGAAAAAAACATTCGTGACACGGTGGACGATTAAGGGTGTGTCCCCATGTGCATAAGTAAGGATTTTTTTCTGTCGTTTTCCTGTAAAACTTAGCGCCGTACTGCCTAAGTTCCAACCGTACGAAGGAAGCGCAAATTTGTTTAGTACAATTTGCGTCACCCTCGAACTTAGGATGTACGAAAATTTGGCGTCTTGTGTTTTTCGACCCACTTCGACGACAAAAAGCGTCATCTTCAACCTTATCTTTAAAACACACGCGCGATGTGTTTTAAAACTAGGGGTTTTATATAAACAAATAGGAACACATATTCGCACGTGCCGTAATTTTCGAAGTTTTTTACACGATTTTCAAAGACAAAGGAAAGTACAGAAGTCGCTATGTTTTGTCCGTTTGCATTTAATACGACAAAGAAAATTACACAATTTGTTTGGTTTTGTCCGTTTTCGTCAAGTACGGATTTTTTTTTTCAGGGGTCTCGAAATTCCGATGTCATTTCACGTCGAGCGGACAAGAGACGCAAAGGCAAAGCGCAACTTTTTCAACCGTGAAACGGTACAGGCTGGAAGGCGGTACGTCTACAATGTCAGGGTAAGACATGCGACGTCACACAAGCAGTTCCAAAAAATAACGTCCGACAACACAGATTGTAGACGTTGACAACCGTCACAGGTATTGTCGACGTATACAATCGTCACAAATGTAAGTTCAGATTACGTTCTTACACATAGGGACACTTGAAAAGCTGGTCCGCCGGATCCGCGCTAAAATACAAAGTAAGTTCGCTAAGTTACAAGTACATGGGGACATACCCTAAGGGTACGTCCCCATGTAATCGGTACTTTGGCAAAGTATTTTGGACTGTAGTATAGATTCTCCGTACTACTTTGAAGAGCGTCCTATGTGCAAATATGAAATCGGAACTTTGAAATGTGACAGTTGTAGACGTAAGGTACTACTGATGACGAGTGAAGACGACTGAAGACGACTTCGAAACTTCCGACGATTAGTGACGCCAACAAAAACACGACAGTTGTAGACGTCTAGATTCTTGTGAAATCGTAGATGTTTAGGGTTTGGTGATATTGTGACGTCACGCTCACTTGTGACAACGTCGACGTCACTGATTCATTAACTTTCCGCCATGGGTTCCCGATTTCGCTTTTTCTACTTTTCTCACTTGATTTGCCATTAAATAAAAAAGTAAAAAAAATCAAAAAATATATTTTATACCAATATTGTCGTGTCTCATTCTAAAAAGTGTGAGATACAAGCGATAGTGTGAGAGGGAGAGAGGAGAGGCGCGACGACGAAAAATTATGCAAAGGACCCATGAATTCAAGTGGAAGTTCGAGACCCCTGCAGATTGTTTTACGTACATAGCGCGTGACGGGCACGGAGAAAAATAGCGAGGACTCTCCTTCGTCCAAAATTTTTACAAATCGTGTGGCGCGTACGTGGTTCGTTTTTCATTCGCTGTTTAGGCGGTACTTCACTAAAATCACCTCCTCGATGTGATTTTGGATGAAGTTTTTTTGTTGGGCTGGATTCTCTTGCCCGGGGGTCGAAAAGGGGAAAACGCCAAAATGCATTCATATGACGACAAACACGCCGTACATCAAAGGTATGAATTGACGAATACTTTAATTTGGTAAACATAAATTTCTCGTACGGTTAAAGTTTTTTTCCAAGTTCCCTAAATTTTAGGGCAAAAAGACAGAGAAAAGTATGTACTTTAATACATGGGGACGTACCCTAAGTTACGTGTCATGATGGAAAACCAACGAAAAATCTTAAGATTTGCACATGACACGCGGCTTCCAAAATACAACCGAAAATAAAAATGAAATTTCGTAACATTCCCTCGTCACGCTATTTTCAGTAACTTTTGTTCGTCACACTATTTCTCTCAAAGGATTTTCGTTATGTTCGAAAACTGAGGGTACGTCCCCATGTGTTAAAATATCGACTTTATTCCGTCGTTTTCACCCAAAACGCAGTTCCGTACGAGCAAAAATTTAGCCGTACTAAAAAATCAAGTCTTGAAAAGTACAGCAAACGTCAAGTCGATACTTTGAATGTACTTCATGTTTGTCGTCATCTTAACAAATTTTGGCGTTTTCTTTTCTTCGACCCCCGGGCAAGAGAATCCAGCCAGTCAAAAAACTTTATCAAAAATCACCTCGCGAGGTGATTTCAGAGAAAGTACCGCGCAAATGGCGAATGAAAATCGGTCCACGCACGCGCTACACGAGTGGGAAAATTTTAGGTCGATAAAAAAAAAAAATGTCGTTATGCGACCTGTACGATTTTTTTTTTCAGGGGTCTTTCGCTTTCAACGTCATTTCATCAAGGTGAAATCCGCGAGAGAGTAGCTTCTCTCCTTCTACCGTACGCTCTCCACCTACCGAACACTCTCTCCCACTTCCACCATCACGCTCCCTCACACTCCATGTCTCACACAATGCAAAGCTCTTGAAATTGTTGTTTTTTTTTTTTGTAAAAAATTGCGATGAAGCACTCGTAAATACGTCTCAGCAAAAAGGTTTCCTGGCAGTTTTTCTGCAACAGATTACCTTTTCTCCGCAACAGATTAAATTTTTGAAGCCGGTGTGGAAAAAGAAGAAATTGCGAAGTATAGAATTTTTTGGTTTTGTAAAAATAGGCAGGCGGAGAGGAGTCAGCTGGACAGTGGTAGCAGGGTAGGAGTGTGACAACGGTAGCAGGGTAGGAGTGTGACAGCGTTAACACTCATGGTCTGATGTGGTCTGATGTCTACAATGTCACGGTCAACATTACAATGTCACGTCATGTCGCGGGAGTTGTGACACCATTTGTCATTGTAGACGTGTACATCCGTCGTCAGTTTTTGAGACGTCAGCAATTGCCGTGTGTATTGTAGACGTTTACAACCTTCGTAGTTATCGCGTAGGTCATCATTCATAGTAGGTTTCGTAGTCGTTTCCAACCGTCGCAAGTTGTATCCACATCTACACCCGTCACATTCCAAAGTCATTTTCGCACATAGGGACGCTTTTCAAAGTAGTACGGAACACTTCACTACAGTCCAAAATACTTTTTCAAAGTATCGCCTACATGGGGACGTACCCTAAAACCCTAAAAAATGAGCTGGTGGCGTCTGCAAAAAGTGAATAAGTTTTGTCGTATGATTACTTCGTACGCAAGTACATGATACGCAAGTCAAGATTTGAAGTTAAGTTTGTCGGTGCTAAAAATCTGAAAGATATTAAATATCGGATCGTAGCTTACATGGCGCCATTCAATTTATAACACGTGGCTTACAGACTATACGTGATGGAACATCGACTCAGAGCGTTGTTCCATTAGGCGCTTTCAGTAAACGTCAAAAAATCGTTTACTGACGGGACCGTTCCATTCTGTCGGGTGCTGGTTGGGTCCACGTAAGATGCTATTCCGGTCGTGCGAATCTATTTTAGAATCTTACGCAGGAAGTTGATAACTTAAAAATGTGTACCGAAGGACGTCGTACGTAATGTACGATGATGTACAAAATGTACGGTCTGGTCATGTTACAGGGAGGAGAGTATTCTCTAAAATATTACCATGGCTCTCTCCTAATCGCCTGTCTTTGACCTAAAACCTTCGCAGCAGCGTCGCTAGGCTTCATTTTCCCTTGATTTCTTCAAAATGGAGCAGTTGCTGGCCATACTTATTCTCCTTAATGAACATGAGGATGACCAGTCCGAGAAGGAAATTATCATTTTAACCATCATGATGTTCCTTGTTCAAAGGAACATCATGGCAACTTCTCAAATCTTTGGAAATCTGGTCGAGAGTTTTAGTATGTTGCTTTGCAGACATAGACGACGGAGGTCTAAGGGAGAGTACTACATTCGACCTCGGAGTTTACATTTCTCCATGACACTCCTTCATGAGTATGATAATGGCAGATATAGAGAACTTTTCTGCCTTTCCAAACACCTAGTACATTATTTGGCTGAAGAAATAGGGCATCGGATGGAGACTGACCCTGCGCCGTGTTTTGTAAACATCCCTAATAGGAAGCTTGATGTAATCCGGCAAATTGAGATGTTCCTTTACCGTCTAGCGACAGGAAATACCGCAACTTCAGTAGGGGATCTTTTTGGCGTGAGTAGAGTGACTGTCACCCGAAAACAAGCAATATTTTGCCGGGCCGTGTGGGAAACATTGACCCGGATACTAGATGCTTGCGTAGGATGGGCTGGTAGTGTACATGACTCTAGAATCTTTAGAAATTCCAGAATAGGGAATGCTATCTTGTTTGGAGGGGGATTGCAAGGGCCGTCGGTTGATGTTGGTTTGGTAGATGTGCCACCTTTTCTTATTGCGGATGCAGGGTATCCGTTAAGTAAGCACGTGATAACACCGTACCCTGGGTCAAACTTAGGGGAACCAAAAAAATCGTTCAACTATTTTCACAGTAGTAGACGTATGTGTGCGGAGAGAGTGTTCGGAATTATAAAAAAACAATGGCCAATCATTAGTCGAAAAATAAATTTACCGAACATGGAGCGGTTAGTGGACATGATTATCACGGTATGCACTTTACATAATTTGTTGTTGGAGGAGAACATAAGATACCTAGATGAGGATTCTCCACCGTCAATCCCCCCAAACGAGGAGGAATTGTGTGTCGGCGGAGAAGAGAGGGATGCATACTCCGATGAGAAAGGGAAGGCACTACGGGATGTTTTAGCTCAAGATCATTTTGAGAGGCATGTACTGAATTTACAGTTTTGATTGGTTGACGAAATGGTGAGTCTCTTTCTTGGCCAACCTTTTTTTACCCCCCTTTCTTCTACTCTAGTTATTTTATTTTTCCCAAAAAAAATTCCCATTTCATTCTTATTATTACTGTTGTTCTTAATTTACCAGTTTTTCAATGTATTATTCTTATTTGTACTTAATTTTTTTTTGAACGTAAAATCGTACATGTTTTACAAAATCAGCTACTCTCGTTTCCTTAGGAATCCCTCTTGTCTCTTTCTCTCATTCTTTCTATGTCTTCCTCTAACTCTCTATACCTCTCTGTGCCTCTCTTTGCCTCCATACCTCTCTCAGCCTCTCTTTGCCACTCTTTGTCTCCTTTTGACTCATCTCTCGACCTCTGTTTCGTGTTGTCTCCTTGTCTCCCGTGTGGCGTTCAACCAAGATTGAGCCGTCTGACGTTTTACTTACAAAGGGGAATTCTGACCATGTTTTCCATGTTTCATTTTTTTTGTTTCTTTGTTTTTTGTGTTTTCTGTCACTTTAGTGACATGGAGATATATGTTGCATTGTGAATTTGACTCTCCACTGGTTTTTTTTGGTTATGCAATTTTAGCTTCATAACATACGAGCTTGTCAAGAACCATTCTGATGAATACTGTGGCAACAACACTTCTGTGAAGCATTCTCATAGGGATACACTTGTAGCAATGTTAGCAATGTGAGCTAGGCTGACAATTTCTATTTAAAGAATGCATAGCAAGTATACATGTTTGTGTTTCCAATACTATTAATGTAGGGCTTTCCTTTTTTTATCCACGTACTCGCACCGCGAGATTGAAATCAATTCAGAATGTTGAAGTTATGCAAAAAATATGTATCCTTTCTCTCTTTCTCTCTTCCTCTCTTCTAATGCCCGGAATTGAACATGTATTCTGATATGTCGGATCGACCTTGTTTTCTACATTTATAGATTGAACTGATGCACAAAGTTTTTTTTTAGTTTTTTAGTTTTTGTTCAAAATTTATTTTCCAATGTCATTGTTTACTTTTCGAGTGCATAAATTTAGATTATCATGTAATTTCTTATTTCCAATGTCTGAAGTCAAAGTTATAGAGCTCAAAATCAAAATTCATAACGTCATTTTTTCATAATTAATTATTATGTTATGTATTTTTGATCCAAACACCTCACCACCAGTAGCAGTAGCAACTGTCTCCTCAATACTATCACCAGCAGCAACTATCTGCCGAGCAGCAGCAACTATCTGCCGAGCAGCAGCAACTGTCTCCCCAGCAGCAATTCTCTGCCCAGCAGCAGCAGCAACTGTCTGCTCAGCAGTGGCAACATCTGGACATCTGTCTACCCAGCAGCAGTAGCTTGTGTCTGCCGAGTAGCAACAGCAAGTGTCTGCTCAGCAGCCGCAGCAACTGTCTGCTCAGCAGCAGCAACAACTGTCTGCCGAGTAGCAGCAACTGTCTGACCGGCAGCACTAGCAGATGTCATGCTCAGCAAGAGCAACTGTCTGATCTGCAGCAGCAACTGCCTGCGCAGCACCAGCAGTAGCAACTGCACCAGCAATAACAACATCTGTCTGCCCAACTGCAACTGTCTGCTCAGCAGGAGCAAATGTTTGTCCAGCAGCACCTGCATGCGCTTCAATTGTCTGCGCTTCAATTGTCTGACCACCAGGAGGAACAACGACATAACAATAAAAAGAGCAACATGAACAAGAACAAATTATGTCGTATGACAAATGTACAACAAAGTTACAATAACACATTGCAAAAACGGGTCGAAAGCCGTTTGTAATAAAACTTTTTGACATTTCACACTCGAATTTTGAAATACAAAAAACAACGAAAAAACGCAAGAAATATTAAATTCACAAAATGTAGCCACCCTTCTCTTCTATCGACGGTAATTTTCCCATTCCCTTCTATCTCAACTAAGAATATAAAGAGATCACAATGGAATAAACCCAAAAAAAAACGGTCAACATAATCCCCCTTTACCACACTAATTCTACGCTAAATTGCAATTCAGAAAAATTGTTTCATAGAAATTGGAAAGTGTTGTTGATGAAAAACACATGGGAAAAGAGGTGAAAGTAAGGCCGGAGATTGGAGTATTATACCATTTTCCCTCATTAATCTACCTCACAATTTCCGGATTTAGTTGAATGTGTAGCGACCACCCCCTCGCTCTGCGAGTTTGCACACGGCATCAATTAGACGGAGTCTTCCTTGTTCCGTCTTTTCCCAGTTTGCAGCGAGCATGTCCTTAAACTTGTCGATGGTGTTGTTAGTTTCCTTCACAGTCTTCTCATGAATATCAACAGCAATTTGTCGAATTTTTTTAACTTCCAACGATCGTGCAGATGTTGCCTCCTCCTTCTGAAGTCTACGACGCTTTCCTGAACTGTTAGAGAATATGTTATCGCTTGGTTGTGTGTCGGGTGATGACTCATCAAGACTACTTGACCCTTGCTGACTACGCACGAAAGTGTCCCTCACATGTGTAGGTTGTATGTTTTCGTTCCCAATTGTTCCCTCACTTATAATCGTATAAAACCTCTCGTCAAAACCTCCAGGTAGATTTTTATCTGTCCTTTCATCCGATGCCATCCCCCAATAATCTAAAGCCCCACTAGGTATCTTACATTGCCAATCCTTCACTTTTTTAAAATCTCTAAATACATTTTCCCATTTCTGTTGACAAGTCCTACCGGGTTTGTACACACCTCCTTGTTCCAGTTGTTCACTGATTAACCTCCACTTTTCCTCAGCTGTGCAATGTGTGGCCTGCAGGCCGTTCATCTTCTCGCTTCGCATCTCCCCCACCTTCAATGTAATGAGCCTTATCGCTTCATCCGTGGTCCATCGGTGAGAGGTCCGTGGGGACTTTGGAGATGCACCGTTTATGTTTCCTTCTTGCGAACCTCCTTGTGTTTTATTCTTACCTACTTCTTTTGATTTACGCCCCTTCCCCCCACCTCCTTGGTTTCCCGTTGTTCTTGGTCGTTTTTCAGTCGAACGTAGGGTGCTTACACCACCGTCTTGAAAAAACACAAAAGAATACAACAACGATGATTTTGGAACAATAAGAAGGATATTTCTGAAATAGATATAGGTATACGGTAGAATTTCACAACTAAGAACATTAAATAAGAAAAAACACATTTGAGAAAGATGAAGAATAAGAAAAAGGAGAAGAAGAAGAACAAGAAAGAAGATGAATTTGAAGAAGAAGATGAAATTGAAGAATTAGAAAAAAATATTGGAGAAGAAGACAAAACTGAAGAAGAAAACAAGATATTGAAGAAAAAGAAATTAGAAGAAGGAAAAAGGAGAAAAAGTTGAAGAAAAGGAAGAGGTTGATGAAAAAGAAAATGGAGAAGTATTAAGGAGGGGGAGGAGAATAAGAAAAAAGATAAACAAAAAAAGAAGAGAGGAAATGAATTTGAAGAAGAGGACGAAAATGAAGCCCTAAAAAAAATATTGGAAAAGAAGACAAAACTGAAGAAGAAAACAAGGTATTGAAGAAGAAGAAATTTAAAGAAGGAAAAAGGAGAAGAATACACGTTATTTAGGCAAACACCTTAAAAAAAAAACTAGTAAATTGGTGGGAGGTGCTACCCTCTGCTGCTAAAACCCTAAAAAACGCTTGTAAATATTGGGTCAACTTTGAAACATTGAGGAAATTTTAAAAAACGGAGTGCCAGAAAGGAGCGGCAAAATTGTGAACTCTTAAAAAAATTCAAACACAAACTACCAAAAAAGCGCGCAAACTATTGAAGTAAATAGAACTTCATTATAAAACGGGAGGGAAATGCGGCAATTTGTAAAAATGGGAGAATTTCCATATGAAATGGGAATGGCAGGGCGGTAAACTGCGAAACCCTCAAAAAATTCAAACCCAACATTTTTGAAGGGGCGAGAATCACAAGAGGGTGATGTCCGTGGGTGACATCACATCCTCCCTGGCAAAAGGCATGTGTCATATGCGACGTGTACTCACCTGCTCGCGCGTTCGTCGTGGAACTTGGATAACTTTTCCACGAGGCACGATGCAATTCGTTCAGGGCTGAGAATTGACCTACTCAGGGTCACTTGTTGCGAATAGAAAGTGTAAGACGATGTCATATCTGATTATGCATCCGACGGTCCTCATTAACGCCCATAAACATGGAGAATCAAATCCCTCATTTAGTAGCCTTGTTTTTCTGACAAAATTTATTTTTGGGTACGACACTGTACGAAACAATACGGCTTTCAGTAAACAACGTCATTTTTTCCCTAAAGGAACCTTGCCTTCATAGCCTATTCCCAACACGGCTTTCAGTAAACAACGTCATTTTTTCCCTAAAGGAACCTTGCCTTCATAGCCTATTCCCAACAGAAAAAAAAACACTTCCGCAACAGACGGACGTTCGAATAATGTACGGCTTTCCGAGCACCGACTTTGCAGATTTCGGAAGTTCTCGGAAAGCCGTACAAACGGCCTTCCTCAAAATATTGTCGGATATAGAAGTAGGGTAAAAGTAACGTATTTTTGTGAAACAGACCAACGGTATTCCGAAAAGCTGACTAAGGGTGTGTCCCCATGTGCATAAGTAAGGGTTTTTTTCTGTCGTTTTGCCGTAAAACTTAGCGCCGTACTGCCTAAGTTGCAACCGTACGAAGGAATCGCAAATTTGTAGAGTACAATTTGCGTCATCCTTGAACTTAGGATGTACGAAAATTTGTCGTCTTGTGCTTTTCGACCCACTTCTACGACAAAAAACGTCATCTTCAAACCTTTGTTTAAAACACATGCGCGATGTGATTTAAAATTAGGTTTTTTCGATTGACCAATAGGAACATTTTTTCGCACGTGCCTTAAATTTCGAAAAAAAACCTACGATTTCCAAGGACAAATAAAAGTACATAGTTCGCTATGTTCTGTCCGTTTGCGTTATAGTAAGACGAAAAGAAGTACAGTTTGTTTGATTTTGTCCGTTTTCGTCTAGTACGGATTTTTTATTTGCAGGGGTCTTCAAATTCAGATGCCATTTAACCTCGAGCGGACAGGCGACGCGAAGGGCAAATCGCATCTTCTTCAACCGTGAAACTGCCAGGTTGGAATGCGGTACGTCTACAATGTCACGGTAATACATGCGACGTCACAAAGCAGTTCCAAAAAATAACGTGCGACCACAGATTGTAGACGCTGACAACCGTCACAGGCATTGTCGACGTATACAATAGTCACAAGCGTAAGTTGCGATTTCGTCCTTACAAACATAGAGACACTTGAAAACCGGGTCCGGCGGATCCGCGCTAAAATACAAAGTAAGTTCGCTAAGTTACAAGTACATGGGGACAAACCCTAAGCAAACACAGCATTCGAACGGCTATTTCGTTGTTCCCGCGCGAAAAAATAGTCCAAGCTAAACCCTAAAAGTTTGAAAATGTGCAGGCTTGTTTTCGCGCCTATGTTTTATGACGTCGAAGCGTGTGACGTGTCACGTGACACCTTCAATCGGAGTTACGTCCCAAAATTTTGGTGTGAACAAGACCCGTTTTCCGATGACTTTTCGGAAAATCATCGGAATTTATGCAGAAAGTTACAAATGCTCCGCTGGGTATAGGCTATCAATCGACCCGGTCCATAGAGTTTGCCGTACAATTACAGAAACGTATGATGGAACTTCACCGTAATAACGATTCACGGTGTACTTATTATATGGAAGCGTTATACTTATAATATACCGGCGTTACGCTACAGAACTGACGAATGTCAAATTTCTGACGCGAATACTGACATAGATAATTGACGCTACACCGCCAATCGTTATTAGCTTTGTGTACGCTAATTCCGTCCCGCTTTTTTTTTCGATGTCGAAACGCGGTTGCCGGACGAATATGTGAGAACGTGATTTTTGACAACCCGATTGCATCACCTTTTTAGAGCGCATATTCTCATGCGTCCGTGGTTAAAACCCATTAATTAAACTTTCTCACTTAAAAAGGTACATTTTTGTACGGTCTGACACCAACCGTACATTAGCGTGCCAAATTAGAGTACTTAAATAAATTAGAGTAAACTTCATAGTTGAAAAGGCTCTATCACATAAATTAGCGTTAATTACTCTAATTGTTTTTTTCAGTTTTTGTACTCTAATTTTTTCACTACTCTAATTACGATTCGCGGTGTACTGTACTGTAGTTGACGTAACCTTAATGGTGTGCTCCGTGACTTACCATAATGTAAACATATTACATAACATACGCACGTATTTCATTCAAAAACATATAATACAGTTCGTACTTTCGATCTATGATGCGGAGCATTCGATGGTGGCAGGATACTTGGATCCAATTTGTTGCACCTTTCTGCTTGGTGAATGCGAGCACCATTGTTGACTTCCATTCTCCCCTTCTCGCCATTGTAAGATCTCATGATTACCAGGAGATTTTTCAGACTGGAGAAGGGCATAACCCTCTCTTCAAGCAACTCCTTCCTTCAAAATTCTTCTCTCTTCTTATCTCAGCTTCAGTTTCCTCAAGTCCTTCCTAAAACCAGTGGACATATAAGAAACATGACTTCCTTACCGAATAATAACGACAGTAATAACTTGAAAACAGAAAACCTTCCCGAAAAAACACCTTCATTTGGTAAATCCATCCAAAGAGCAGTTGAAGTCATAGCATTCGAAGGGCCGAAAACGTTTCTTCTAAACACAAAATTAAATTATGAAAAAGTGAAACCTCTTCCTGGCCCTGGAGAAGTTGTTGTACGGATGAAGTTAAGGCCTGTGAATCCTGCTGATGGTCTGTCTCTTATGGGCCTTTATCCTGGCTTTAGGCCCTCCAAGTTTCCTGCAACTCCTGGTGCAGAAGGAATGGGATTAGTGGACACAATAGGACCTCAAGTCCACAATTTTGAGGTCTCCAGCTCAACCTAACTTCATGTTAGGTGTAGCTGATTGCGTATCTAATTTTAAGCTTTTTTTGATAATTGATCACAATTGGTTTGTGTTAAATTATAAACTTTTAGTTTGTGTTACGTTTTTTAATGGTTTCGTGTTGCTCGATAATCGATCACAATTGGTTTGTAGTAATTTCAAGTTTAATACTTTTGTATTGCTTGCTAATTGATCACTATTGGTTTGTTTTTATTTCTAAGCCTAAATGATTTCTTATTGCTGAAAATTGATCACAATGTGTTTAATGTTTAATCGTGAGTTATGATGATTTCATATCTCTTGATAGTTAGTCAGAATTGGTTTGTATTTAATTTCAGCTTTAATACTTTTTTATTGCTTGAAAACTGATCACAATTGGTTTGTTATTAATTTTAAGCTTAAATTATTTCGTATTGCTGGATAATTGATCACAATTGGGTTGTATTTTCTCTTTCTTAAATGAAAAAAACAAAGAAGATTTTTTCTTGTATTGCTTGGCAAGTGATTAGACATGCTTAATGATTGCTGAACTCTTGCATCTTACTATATGATAATATGTCGCCAATTTTAATACTTTCTGGTTAACATTTGTTTGCACTTTTTTTTTTGGGTTAAAATTTCAAACTTCCATCCACCCATTTTCATGCTCCTTTATCAGTATTTCCTATTAATAAGGTAATTATATGTATGCTATTACCAGCAATACTGGCCACTGTAATTATACAGGAAATTGTACATTTTTTAAAAATACGAATACTATGATTTCTGCTCCAGTAATGCCACCTACGGGGCTCGTACATGACTTGTTTGCGACGGTTTCATACCTCTGGGGTACTTGTAAAACACAGGATTTTACCTGGGGACTTATTCTGTCTGGAATGGGAACGGCTATTAAAAATCTTGTTAAAGTTTATCTTGTAAACAAGCTTTTGATGAGACATTCCACAATTGTAGTCTTGGGAACATGCTAACAACACTGCTTTAATATGTGCTTTTAGCCTGTGAGCTTGTTAGGGGGCATTGCCAAACAATCAAAGTGTTTGTTTCAAAATATTTGTGTCATACTTTTGATTTAGTTTCTATCTGAAGTATAATTTCAGTTTTGAACTGCAGAATAATCTTATTTATCTCTTCGTGGCTTGTTCTTATTCTTGCATGGAATGGAGGAGAATAGGTCGGCCAGCGAGTAGTACCATTACTGGCGTCATATACCGAGAAAGGCGAAGGATCTTGGCAGGAATATTGCCACGTGTCAGCAGATGATCTCGTGGCGGTTCCAGATAATGTTTCAGATGAAGCCGCAGCCCAGCTAGTGGTCAATCCAATCACAGCCTTGGGACTGCTAAGAGATTTGGCACCTCCACCAGGTTTTTTGACTTAAGACGACATGAGGTTAGACTAGACGGAATGCAAATAGATGCAATGCTTGGTACTTTTTTGAATGGATCAGTTGCTTATTTCACTTGATCTTGAATTGCTTGGGAATTTTATGCTTGGTTCTCTTTTGAATGAACCTTTTATTTACTTCATTGATTATTGAAATGCATTATAATTTTTTTAGTACAAAAAATGGAATTAAACTTTCTTCAACGTCTCCAGTGAGGATATTGTAAATTGGGCCGCATATTGAAGATATTTACTTCGTCTTTGGATACTATCTAACCTTCTCATTCCAAGTATTGGACAATTTACCACTCAGAAGTTGACATAGGACATCAGGAATGGGGCACTTAATGTTAGATTATGAAATTTAAATAATTGAGCATTTCTTTTCAAACATTAAAGTCGAATATTGGGCTTGAGATGTTGAGCCTTCAGCTTCTGAATCTAGTCTCCACTAAAGTTTTCTGTTAGTAATCACTGTTTGTACGATATCCACCCCTAGATGGAAAAGCAGGTGTATGAAAGTACACCACCCATCTCTATTAGTGTAAAGGAATGATTTGTGCTAAAGCGAACAAATTATCAATTTTTCTAATTTAGGGTAGAGTAACATGGCCGATTTAAAGTGTCATTAACTCTGTTTCGTGATCCTCGGCCCAAAAAAGTTGCGACCAAATTGGTGTTGTTAACACTAATAGTGCTGGCCATTGTAATGAAGTGAAAAGCCAGAGTAACGGTTATGGATTGGAAACTTTGCAGATTTTGCCCATCTTCATATCCTCTCTTCTTGTGAATGCTTTATTTTAAATGCGCCATTTTCGACCCTGAGTTTTAGATTGCTTATTTGTAGCCCAATCTGATCACCCGGTTATCTTAAATTATTTACTGGAGTTATGCCTCTGGCCTACCTCTGACTTTATAGGCCACAGCTCCTTCAGAACTCTATTCTTTGAAACTTGTTGATTGAGGTTTTTGTTCTGTTTGGATTATTAAATCTTAGACGGATTCTACCGAGGGTTGAATTGCACATTCAAATCCTCAAACTGTTTATGGCTGGTATTCGTTCTTTGGTATTCATTCTTTTGGTATTCATTCTTTGGTATTCGTTCTTTGGTGGTCATTCTTTGGTGTCCATTTTTTACAGGGCAATACATACTTCAAACTGCTGCCGGATCGGCTTTGGGTAGGCTGGTTATTGCCCTGGCGAAGAAGGAGGGAATCAAGACTATTAATGTTGTGAGGAGGAGAGAGCAGGTAGCGGAGCTCCAGGCACTTGGAGGTGACCAGGTGAAAAATCTAAAACCATGGTCCAAGTTTTCTATATCTGAAGTGTTTCTATGCAGTTCAAATATATATGGTTTGAAGGGAATGGTTAAGGCTTGCCTCAATAGCTACCGGTGAAAAAGGAATTGTAATTTTGTCAACGGGAGTCCTATCTCCCAACAATTTGATATGAATTGAGTTGAGCTAAATTGAGTTGAGGAGTTTCCACTCTCTTTTTTAAAATGCTGAAAGATTGGATAATTAGAGAGCAAAAGCCTTATCAATACGAGTCCGGTTTAGATGACCATGTTTTAGTCTTTTTTCATTAGATGCTTGCAACATTTTATCGCTGTAATATGTTCTGGACAAAACAATCTTTGTCTCGAAAATCGAAAAAACTGTCGAGCACTTTCTGATTTAAAAAAAGCGGTTTATGTTTACGGCAGGTTGTCCGTCTAGAAATTAAAAAAACTGTAGAGAACTTTTGAATAAACGGAGGTTTTGTGTTTACGGCAGGTTCTTTGCTCCAGTGATGAAGATATTGTTTCGAGGGTGAAGGAGATTACAGAAGGAAAGCTTGTATGGGGTGCCATTGACACAGTGGCTGGAATATCTACTAAGTTGGTTGTATCTACTGTAAGAGACGAGGGAACTGTTTTCGTGGTTGGGGGGTTTTCGAGCCCGGACTGCTCTATGGCGATCGCTAATCTCATCTTCAGGTGAGTCGTGCGTTTTTTAGAGCTTTTCCGGGCTTCTTTAGGGCTTTTTTAAGGTTTTTTAGGGCTTTTTGAGGGTGTTTTTTTGGCAATCTCTGATCTCATCTTCAGGCGAATCATGGGTCGTCCTTTTTGTGTACTAAAGGACGACACAAAAAAGACGACTTGTTAGATTTGCCACCCGTCTCGTCAGTATGTGGATAGGATAACCGTCTATTCTATCCTACTATCTTATCACCCTTTAGAAAGTATAACTCAAAAAAATAACTCCCGTGTTTCCAAGTATTTCAGATTTTCTGTTCTATCATTGGATGTGGTATCTGTATTTGGATAGGATTTTCGTGTTACCCGTTTAGAAAGAAAAACTCAGAGGACTGTCTTCCAAGTTTCCAAGTATCTCAGATTTTTTGTTCTTTCGCCGTATGTGGTATGATTTTTATTTTATTTTGAGAGCAAAGGTTCATCAGACATTCTTGTTCTCTTTTTGAGTATGTATGTTTAATGAATATGAGTACATTGAGAATGCTTCGACTTGTTAGAGAACGACTGATTGGTATGTGAGGAAATGTTAATCATCTATTAAATATGAGTGGATGGAGAATATAAGACGAAGACGGAGATGAGAGATGAAAGACGAAAAACGAAGACGAAATTTATTTCAAATTTTGCGACTATTTCGTATGTTTCGAAAATTTTGAATATATACTTCGAATATACTTCAAATGTCTCGACCATTTCGAATCCTTTGTCTTGTTGATTGACAAGTGAGGAAACGTTTCGTTTGGATTCGGTGGTACAGAGGTGTGACAGTGACAGGTTGGTGGTTACGGCGTTTTTTGAGGAAGATGAGTGTGAGTCAGAGGCAGCAGTTATTGGTGGAAATGTTGGACCTCATGGGAAAAAAAGTGATAGAACCGGTCGCCGGGGAAAGATTTGACCTGACCGATTTCCCCTCAGCGTTAAAGAAGCAGCAAGAAATGGGGCGGTCGGGGAAGGTTTTCTTGACTGGATAAGGGAGAGAAGGAGAGAGAGGGAGAGAGAGGGAGAGAGATGGGAGGGAGGGAGATGAGGGAGGGAGGGAGGGAGGGGAGGGAGAAGGGGAAGGGGAGAGGGAGAACCTTACATGTTATGTTGACCATGTTGCCACATGTACAGGCCGGTAGTAAAATCATATAACATAGGGTTTGTAATTAGGTTTTTTTTTTTTCTTTTTTTTTTCGTTTGTTTGTGTAGTGTGGACTGACTGTCATTTTTACGGACCTTTGAAAAGGTTTTGGGTCTAGTGTTTCAAGTTGACGAAAGAAAATTTTACATGGTTTCTTTCAACCTGCTCCAAGAGCTCTACAGTTTTGGTTTGTTTTGTTTTTGTTTTGTTTTTTGTTTTATTCAAATCTCCAGGGTGTATAGCTGTTTGTGAGACTTCACTCTGTAAAATCTGGTACCTGAATTAGCTGCCCTTTCTAGCTGTCCTTACCTGAATTTTAAGCTGCCCATTCTTGATTTTCTTTTAACTTCCCACGCTGCCCTCTTTTTTTTAGTTGCCCTTTTTTTTGGCTGCCCTTTTTTTTTGCTGCCCTTTCTTTTGTTCAGATGTATGGTACTGATTCTGAACTGTTTAAAGATTGAGCTGCTTCTGCTGTCCCAGTCTCATCACAGAACCTGTGACACTGTCGTGTCGAGATTTTGACCTCGTCAAAGAGAAATTATTTTTAGGCGTTTAGTCGCTCGATGCTGTTTTGGTTGGCAGTATTGTATAGCCTTGTACATTTATACAAAAGCATTCATTAAAATTGCGTGTATTCTATGGCGTTTATCGTACTCACACAGTAAGCAGTATATATATATACCGACTTTATTACTTAAGTTGTTTCTTTTTGAGAGCATGCACAGGGTTAGAATGTCCACAGTTGTGTTGTAATATCTGATCCTTACCTGGGTGTGTTGTAAACACACCTATGTTACATTTTGGTTATTGAATAATAATAATTATGGGTTTTTTTTCATTACAAAGGCGTAACGTTAAACCATCTGAGTACATGGAAGTAGAAAGTAATGCAGAGATGAAACTGAAAAACCGATCACATGCGGAAGCAAACAGGATTAAACAAAGAGTGATTAAAGTACAAAAAGTACACACAATTACACTTCCACTAACAGTTATGATGTTGTGATACAGTGAGCAACGAGGAAAAACAGACACGGCTCATATACCTTGGACTTTGGATTCCCTAAAAAACCCTAAAAATATTTTGACATTGCAGATTTGCTCCATATTGCCGCACATTTTTTTTTTCTTCCTTGAAATTAGTACCTGAATGGTTTACCATAGTGGTTCTGTACGTCTTACACATTAATTTAGGTTCAAGACTCGTCAGGAACATCCTTGCCATTATTTATGTGAAGTTAAATTTCGCACCAGTTTCAGAAAAAATCATTATGGCACTTTCAACACTATTTCAACCTCAATAGTATTAGAGCCTCATCCCTGTCCGGAAATGGCAATATTCGATGGAAAGAATAAAAAAATCATCAATAATTCAGAAATTATATTTAGATTCAAAGTAAGTTGAGGTTGAACCTGACCAGTAGCTCGAATGTTGACACCTGTTAAGATTGAAAACCGTCTGGGCTAGAACACTCGACAGGTGGATCGCAGGTATTGGACAGCCCGCAATTCCCACCCTTATGAACCGAAAATAAATAACATCGCTATCTTTCCTTCCATGTTTTGTTTGTTGTTTTTTGCTTCTTTGGGTGTTTTAGGTTTACCTGCCATCTTTTCGTATTTTCATTGCTTTTGCCCTTCTTATCCTTTTTGTTTTTTCCCCCCACATTTAGGTTTTCAGTTTTTGCAATGCTACTTTCTTTTGTTCCCATGGACTCAGATGGTTTACCATCGCGCATTCTTAATGAAGTCAGCCCCTTTTTCTTTTGCTTTAAGTTGAGCTGTTGTATATTGTTTTAAGCCAATAGTTTAAGAAATAATGAAGATGCACGTCAAGATTTGCACCGAATTCATGAGTGTGAATTGATCGACGCTCTCACTTTTAAGCTCATAGTAGAACATTCCTAGGCTTCCCTCATTCATCTCTATCTGGTCTCTTGTTTGCTCACATGACCGTCTCCTTACAGTCCGATGCTGTGCATCTCCTCAGTTGCTCCCACGGGGGAGATTTATTTTAAGCATTCCACACTCTCGACTCTATTACGACTATTGCTTCCAAGAATGTTGAACTTGTTTGTTGGGAGATTTCACATATTATTCCTTTGCGGCGGATCGATATTGGTTTGCTCAATGGTGACTATCGTATTTTTGGTGACATTGTTTTGGCAAACCTGGCCCTGGTTACAAAGTCGTGGCCCGGCTGTCTTGGCATGTTGGGTTGGTCACACGTGTTGCTGATAGAAAAAAAGAGTAAGTTAGAGTAAGAGTAAGAGTAAAAGGAGTACGATGGAATGTTACTATGCATGCTCCGACGCTATGCAGACTTTATTCCAGCGGAGGTCGAGATATTTGGTTGTGCAGATGTCACTTTGGATGAGTTCCTCCGTACTTGTGGTCGGCGTTCTTTTGACCCTCCCGCTTATGTCCTTACGTCTTTCTCTGGCTTTACAACGTGGGCAAGCTTTTGTAGCCTCCTAAAGGTTGACCCATTAATCTGTTAGATAGGTCAAAAGTAGGTGACCGTACGCCCATACAATATGCCTATTGTACGCAAAACATACAATATGCCCTTAAGACCCATATTGTATTGGCCGCAAAATGAAATAAAATAGGAACAGGGTTGAGTTGCACATCGATCGATAGAGAATTAAACGACATGTCTAAATTTTGAAAAAAAATCGGACAAATAAAAATATTTCTGTGAGTTTTGAGGGACTTTTTATTTAAACCGTCAGATTTGGACGATCGGACGGTCGCTGATCAAAGTAGGCGATTTAAAAAGATCACATGAAAAGCCCATAACACAACTTACGAAAGGACAATCTGTCATATTAGCGTCTGCAATTTTGAGGGCCACACTAAATAAAGCCTCAAATTGACCAACCAGGCAGTATGGGACGATAAAAAAAAAAAAATACCACACTGCCAAAAAAATTACCAAAACCTACGGACCAACCCCGTTGGTGGCTGCAAAACAACTTTCCGAAAAAGCTATGAACTGTCCGTAAAAAAAATGTCAGTTGCAAAAATGCTTACACTAATATAGGTCACCGTACAAAATCTGACAAATCGTACAAAAATTGAACGTTCACACGGTCGAAACGCGGCTGTCAGACGAATATGTGTGAACGGGATTTTTTACGACATGGTTTTTTTCCCTTTTAGAACGCACATTCTCATGCGTCCACGGTTACTAAAACTAATTTATTGTACTTTTTAACTTAAAAAGGTACATTTATGTACGGTCTGACACTGACCGTACACCACTCTATTTAAGAGACAACGTACTTTCATTTTTTACGGTACTTGGAAAATAGCCCTAATTAGAGTAATGAAAAATATAGAATAAACTACGCTATTTGCGAATTTAAAAAAAACCGGAAAGGAATTAGCCGACACTACGCTAATAGCGATTGGCGGTGCAGTGAACTAGAGAACCGCATATAGTGTTTCCTTACATTTTATGCAATGTTGGGATGTTGCCTTAACTGTATTCCTTTCTTTGGCAGTTTTTAGTTTGTGGCCGGTTTGCTGGATCTGTAATCTACTTTTTTTTTTTTTTTTCCGTGGTTCATTCACGGTAGAAATTTTGTTTGGTTGCCCGTCCGCGTTTTTTTTTTTTCCCGGTTTTTTTTCCCACGGAATGTCATCCTACGCCGTGTCAGTTCGCTAAAAAATTTCGTCCGGCGGCGTGCGCTGTACTTTGATCTTACGTCAGATTCGGATGTTCGTACAGGAGTGTGCGCGACGCACACACATACAGTATGCCTACGTTTCGCGAGTTTTGTGCAAAGTTTTGTGCGCCTACCAAAGGCCTACCATAAAAAATCCTACTTTTGAACTATGATCTGTTACTACAGTTATGGATCGTCAACACACTGGTTATTGGTCGCCGAGTTGTGTAGTAAAAACCTCCGCGTGCTCTACCTAGCTTGAGAGGAATAAGGGCTTGCTTTTAGCAGGATTCTAGATATGCAGAAGATAGATTTCGTTAGAGTTATGATAGGTTATGTTGCTACCACGCTGGTTTTGTGCAGGTGTTCTTTTCCATGGCTCTAATCGGCTTGCCCTTGTATGTGTGTTAGTTTCTTTCCCTGTGTTTTAGCTTTTGGCATTCGGGTTCTGTAGTTTAGACTTAGCCTTTCATTTCGTGTGACCCATGTTCTAAATGATATACCATTACACTTCCGACATAACTTTTTTCTTTCCCTCTCATTCACAATAAAACTTGTCATAGTCATACTAAAAACCGTACACACGTTATCCGAAGAGATGTAAGGCATAAACTACATCATATTAATATCATTTCATTGACCTGCTGTGCCGATTGGATAATAGTGTCACAGCTTAATTAATAAATGAAAGAACACGCGACATCACACTATAGCCATGAATAGATTTTCAGAATAAGGAGAGACGCAAGGAACCTGAACTGGACCAAGGATTAGATTTAGGGCCAACGGGCCCAAAAATTTGCATCCAGTTTCTGAAAACTATACTCACATCACGGTATCAAGTTAGCGGTTACAATTGTGTTTCAGGAACTCCTCTATTTACACAAGAGTTATATTGACTACACTAGTGACACGATAACTGATGACAACCACGATGCTGTGACAGGCCACAACTTCGCAAAAATCCATCCCATCAACAGCCCAACCTCGATTTTCAAGCCTCGAACCAACCAATGAAATTATCTCAACCAGGCATTCATTATTTAAAGCTTTCGATGCGCTTAAACAGTTTGCTTGTGCTACGATACTAATTCTGAAATGAGACAAAAAAGACAAAAGAGACGAGACAAATTTTCACATCCGTTGTCTCTTGGCTTGAGGAGGCGGTGGACCTCGTCGTTGAGGTGGAGGACCACGACCTGGAGGACCATTTCTCGAGCTTGGAGAAGGACCATTCCTCGAGCTCGGAGAGGGACCGTTTCTCGACATTGGAGAGGGACCATTTCTTGAGATTGGAGAGGGACCATTTCTACCTGGTGGTGGGCCAGACCTTCCACCAGGAGGGGGCCCTCTACCAGGTGGAGGCATCGGTCTTCTCGGAGGTCCAGGGCCTGGACCCTTTCCTTTCCGACGTCTACGTTCATCTTCACTGTCAGATTCTCCTCCCAACTCCCTGTCTTCTTTCTTTGCTTTCTCTTCAAGTTCCTCCCACGTCAAACCTTCTTCCTCTTCCTCCTCCTCTGCATCCTCGTCTTCTTCTTCTTCTTCCGAATCGACAACCGATTCATCATCTTCTGAGTCATCATCTGATTCGGAGGCTTCCTCGACATCCGACGGCTCATAAGCCTCAGAATCTTGAGAACCATCCTCCTCAGAATCTGACCCTTCGAGGTTCAAAAACTCCCATCCTCCAGTTTCCAAGAAGCTCTGTGGGTCTTTCATTATATTGTTCAATATAGGCTTCCACTGCAGATTCAGTCTCGACTCGTAGTATTTAATATTCATAGAATTCAGCCACTCTTTGATGGAATCTAAACTGGTACTTGGTATCGCATCAATGCTCAATACATCTCGCTTGAAGTCCTTGAATACAATCCTCATATCGAATGTCTTCTGTCCAAGCCCAATTCTCTCCAACGATACAATTTCTACATCGCTCAAAGTAATCACTACAAATGGTTGCTCAATCAGTTCCACTAAGCAGTTAACAGTTGGTACAATGAAAGCCGATGACTTATGAGGCACACCATGAAACCCTAAATCACGGAACGGGACATCGAACTCGAGGTCCATGTCCTTGAAGTCCTTCTCCCACTGCTCCTGGACTCTCTTTGCAAATGTCTGAAAATCTGAATTGATTTTGTTACGACGTGCCCGCTCTCTTTGCTCTTCTTCGATTTCGTCTGGATCATATCCAGAACGTCTGGCACCTCCCACAGCTTGATTTGCCTCTACCACTTCCGCATAAAATTGCACATCCTTTGTCTTTTTTGTCCCCACCATGATAGGGTTATGAAGATGCAAGTGCAAAAGGGTTATCATCTCATTTTCTGCCGGTTGAAAAAAGGCATGCTTTATGTTTCGATACATAACGTCCACTCGCTCATCAGACTGGCAAACCAAATCCCAATACAACAAAAATAAATTAGTATTCTGGCAATTAATACCAAAACTCTCAGTTCCAACAAATCCAACGCCAAAAAAAAAACAGTATTCGGTAGCAAGTTTTTAAAAGCTCAATTCAGCCGAATAGCTTCGTACAACTAACTTGCAGGATTATTTTGAGCCCTGTACCTCGTGTTACTGGTGCAGTAATCATAGACTCCATGGTACAACTTTGCAAAAAACATACATTTTCCTGTACAGTTACGATGAATACTGGCCAGCCCAAATGACGCGCGTTTAAATTTCCCTATTACTGTGTTACCATCATTGCTGTTGCTTACCTTGGCCGTCTGATATCGGAATCCATTGAAGTGTGCCTCCAAGGTTCCTGTGAGTTTACGACCTCTACCTCCAAAACTTGGCCGGATCCACAAGTCACCTAAACGAAAAGGCCTTCCTTTGGCTAGAACAAGCCGTTCTTGTGTGACAAGTGTTGCTCGCTCTGCTCTCTCTGACTCTCGCTGTTTAACTTGCCTTCCCATTGTCTTAATCAGTTGTACTACCTGCAGTTTATCTCCAAACACAACAAACTCATAAAAAATGTCAGCGATGCTAGAAGACTAATTACTTTGTAAAACCAAGTCCAAAAAGAAACATTGTCTTAATCAGTTGTACTACCTGCAGTTTATCTCCAAACACAACAAACTCATAAAAAACTGTCCGCGATGCTAGAAGACTAATTACTTTGTGAAACCAAGTCCAAAAAGAAACTGTTTTGCTGTTAACTCCCAAGTCAACAGCAACGGCAAAGATTTATGAAACATAGCAAAACCCAAACACTAAGTCAAAAAGCACGTGGCCCACAGCTATGTTGTAGAACACACACATTTTCCCGTATTTACATTTTTATGCATACTATACCGCTTTAAACACTTAAGTTTTACTTTTTTTACCCATTCATATACTCTGTGGAAGACCACAAATATCCGGTCTGACATCTAAGAGCACTTGGTTGAGAGCCGAAAAAAAGGCAACATGACTAGAAAGACCAAAAGATTGACCAAAAGACCAAAAGATTGACAACGAAGACGGATGACTACAAAGACCAAAAGATAATCGAATGCAGCCTCACCTGATTTGAATGTCGGACATCACTTGAGCGGAATGAGACTTCCTTAAGGTAAATGGAGTCCGGGAATTTTAGGACAGGCAAGTCACCCGCTCCATATCCTCCTCCAGGAACATTAAAAATAATTCGGATAAACGAGTGTCCACCATCTTGCTGACTCGATGCGTTCTTTATGGTGGAAATGTGAAAGGGAACCATCAGCCCATAAATGGGCAGCAGGACTGCTTCGTTCTTTTGGTCAACCTGTTATCTCCCCCCAAAAAAAATCACAACCAACAACAAATGGTATCTCACCTGAACTTGCTATTGAGAATTTCTAGCATTCACACTGGATTCAAATTTGTTAAAATTAGGTACACTAAATCATGCTCTGCACTATGGCTCATTATGGACCATTCAACTAAATAGTGTTATTAACACAAACCTATGATTTTGGATCAAAAAAATACTCACTCGAACAAGAGTGATCAACTCTGATAGCGATAAGCACAGAAACAGGGCCATGAATAGGCCTTCACTACCTCAAGAGAGGGAGAAATATTTTGAACACCCATTTGAGGGGCCAAACCGGAAACCCCCTATGTAATACAAAATGAAATATGTCGCAACTTCAAATTGCAAACCACATGCCAGCTTTTTCTCAAAAATAACGAGTATGAACTTCACAGCAATGGCAGGTTCAGCGATTTCCGGTGTTGCTGTACTATGTAATTCACCTGGATCATCAATTCTCTGAAGGTGGGTATGTCGTCAACATTTCGATAAGCAACCAAATCTCCAGTAGACTTTTTAGGCCCATCTCCTGCGTCCTGTCCAAGGCCACCATCTTGCAACCTGCGAGCCGTCTCCTCCAACTTCCTCTCTGCCAGTTCTGCTTGATGCTTCTTTCGTATCTCCTCTTTTGTAGCTTCCTGTCACCAGTCAGTTCGGAAAATCAGCTAAATCTATGCTTCGCAACAACAAACATACAAAGAAAACTAGGTCTACACTGCACGAGCATCTGTCTGGCGTAAATAGAAGAGTAATTTTGTATCTTCCTAGAACCAGTCAGTTTAAATGGCCAGTAAATTTTAAGCTTAGAAACAATAAATTCAGTAACAATGAACTCATACAAAGAAAATGGGTCCACATTCTACGAGCATCTGTCTGAAGTAAATACAATAATTGGTGGGAAGTTGGAGGACTAAAAAATCCCCTCCTGGGACCATATGAACATCCTTGGTCAAATATATAAGTCAACCAAAAAGGGCAATAAAACAACCTGAGTACAAACACCTCTAATAGGATATTGGAGGCTCGTAAGACCAACATGACCAGAATAAAAATAGCAATATGTTGGAAGGATGAGTAAAAGCAATGAAACTGGTATACAGAAACACAGGTACTGGAAGCCACTGAAGCTAGAAACAAAAAGGAATAGTTATCCTCAAAGTGGAACATGTCACTATTCCGAAAAAAAACACCACACCTGTGTCTCCGATCGCAGTTTGGCCTTGCGAATTTCTTCAGGTATGTTCAGCTCTTCCTTTATTACTGGCTTCTTCTCCTCACTTTTCTCCGATTCTCCATCCTGCATAAACAAAGTTCTAATTTGCTTGTCAGCTGAACCATCTAGGAAAAAACAGCAACATCCTCATATCCAAAGAAAAGTATAGAGCCAGCATTCACCTTAAATGAGTACCCAACTTCACTGTACGCTTTTGACGCCAATCCGGTAACCACCTCAGGCTTATCTGGCTTCACAATCACTGTGTCAGCAAGAAGAACAGCATATGTTTGTGCCCTTGAATCTTTGGCCTCGCTGTTGGTCAGACCCTGGAGGCCTAAAACAACATTAAAAACCATCCCAGGCTTTACTCTAAGCTCGTTCTTACTATTCAGTGCCAAACCTCCTTCGCGGAACTCTGTTGTCACAAAAAAAAAAAAAAACGTTTATGTAAGTTTAATACTGCCCCTAAAAGTCAAAAAGCCAATGTTACAAGAAAACTGAAACTAACCCCTAAAGATGACATGGACAACACGTAAGAGAACTTTGCAAACCATGAAGATACTTTACCACATAGTAGGTGCTCAAAAGAAAGCAATACATGCCAGGTTGCTCTTCAGATACTGAAGAGCATTACTTGCAGAGAACCTACTTTGCTAATACTGCACTCACATTCATCATGTTACAACCATCATACTTTTCAAAAAACATGCAGGAGAAGTAAACTTACCAATGCCAATCCCTGTGCCAGCATTTTTCGTCAGATTTCCGACAAACTCTGGACCTTCGCGCTCCACAACTGCAACCGCTGTCTTGTACACTATAGATAATGGATTTCCTGGCTTCAAAGCAGCAATAGCCGCATCATGCGCCTTAAGAAGAACTTTGTAGGCCTTCTCTTGCTCCTGACTGGCATCAATGAGGTATGTACGAGCGACATTGGAGCAGTATGAAGAATATCGTGCCCCAAGTGCACAAATGATTACGCCCATTTGGTTGTAATACAGAGGCTCGTCGTTACTCTGTGCGTTGGCTCTAAGATCAAATGTTCCTCCACTCTGCAAAATGCAGAGCGTCATCATCACTTCCAATGTTCTCTTACAAAACAACAAAAGAGAACAGTCTGCAGAATGAAGTAATGCAGATACTACACTAAGCTAAAAACTTGAAGCTCCAGATCATTGCTTTGTGGAAAAACATGAGGGAAAACCAATGAGGAGCAAGAAACAAGGAATGACTGCAACTAATCAGCACCAATACAGGTGTAATTCCTAAAATACAACAAAAGAATACAACAACAAGAAACTTTAGTTCAAACAATCAAAACTGACATTGCAAAGTGACTGAAACAGCAAACTCACAAAAAACCAGCAGAATATGACTCAATCTGAATTGCTAAAACCCTACACCTCTTTCAATAGAATACAATGTGAACCGTTTCAGTGGTGAAAATAAAACAACTAAAAAAGTATCAAAACGTAAGATCTAATAACTGAGCCTAGAACAAACAACCACAGGCATTGAAGTTGCAAAACTTTGCAACAAAAGCAATCGTCTTACCTGAAACACCGGCGGATAGCAAATGTCGCAGTTCTCCGCTTTCAGTTTCACCTTCACCTTCGTGGGTTCTGATATTACCTCCTCCGTACTCTCCATCAAATCCTCGTGACTCATTTGCTGTTCCTCATCAATTACAGTTTCCAACTTTGGTACCACAAAATTCTGCAAGGATCAGTAAAATGGTTACAAAAACTGAGAGAAAGATCGATGAAAATACGAAGGAAAAGACGAGACACTTTCGGACAACAACCTTCATGCAAGAGAAAAATGAAATTGACGAAAGTACAACAAAATTTTCTACACAAACCAAAGACTTGCCTCAAATTGCCAAAATAATACTTCCCAAGAAACATAACACCCATCCCAGATTATCAAAAATCTTCACTCATAGCCCTCCTAATACAAAATTCTATCCAGAATAAGTTACAAACCTAATGGTGCTATACAACCCAAAAAAAGCTCACTATGGTGAAGGAAAAGTCTGGTGAGCAATTTCTAATGAAAAAAAACACGTCAACAGCAGTTGGGATCCATCCAAGGTATACCTTTATAACAAATGAATGAAATTACAAAACAATTAACTTCTACGAGACATCTCAAATAAACTCAAATCAACAAAAAATACTCGGCTTAAGCTGATAGTCCCATACTAATAACATTGAACCCACCGTGAGATGTAATTTATGGGTGAAAACATACACTGACGAAGGAGAACACAAACCTTTAACACAGAGGAGCTCAAAAAAGCCGCCTTCTTAATATTTGTTATCTCCGAATCGTCTTTAATTGCAAAAAGGTCTGAGAATCCATTAGAGACATCCACACGTTCAATCTCTGAGGAACCTAACAGCTCCTCCCACTTTTCCATTAATGGCCCTTCTTTTGGTTCTTTCAGCAATACTCCAATTTTTGCTGAACTGCCTCCTGCTTTTCTACCAGCTTCTAAAAGCTTTCCTATCTGCACACTGCCATCTTCCTTTTTATCTTTCGGATGCAAAACCATTTCAACTCCTGAAAGTCCTTTACAAGCTTTTCGAACTTCTTCCAAATGTGAAGCTTTCTTTACTGAACAAATGACATGACAATACTTTCCTCCCTCGGAACCACGAGTGAATAACATAATTGTATCAGGAAACTCATAACTGAGTAGCCATGTATGTAAAGCTGAAGACTTTAAATAACGAAGATCTTCGCTTGAAGGTGGTGCCACAATGGCAATTGCATTTACTGATGCCCATAACTCTTCAAAATTATCTTTCCATGAGGTGTACATAAGCTTTAACCTCTTTCCAAAAGTCTCTAAATCAATTTCCAAACCCCCTCCTCCACCAGAACGACCATCACCGTTCCTTTGATCAGCCATAGAAGCTCAAACAGAAGAAATCACAAAATGAAAAAGGATCAAAATCAGTACCAGTGTCAGTACTAGGGTTCAAGTAGAGATAATCTCGCTGACTTCAAGTCGTTGCAAGAATTGATATCTTAAGAAGAACTTTGCTATGGGAAGTTGAAAGAATGTTGAAGCAGAATCATTTTCACTTTGTAAATATTACTCTGCTTGAAACGGTTATTACAAGCTGGTAAAAGTCCTCCCAGGAAAGGCCGTTTTGCTGTGTTTGCCTAACAAAGAATAGTAGCCTTTCCTGGGAGGCGCAGCTTCTAAACTGCTGCAAGCGCAAAGCAGCGAGGAGACCACTTCCACCATAGAGAAGCTTTGGAGGGAAACGAAACTGGAAAAATAACTGGATGACGTTTGAACGATTGTCAGATGTGAACGCACAGTTTGAAAATTCCTGTCCGGTGGTTCCACCGTTGCATCGTATTGTAGTTAGAAAATCCGGTGTGAACACATGGAACATACCTCCCGCAGTTAAAGTTCAGCCACCCATCGTCATTCGGATTATTAGCGTCAATACTTTTGTAGAATTAACTACACTATATTACGTCCAATCCAACTGATTAAATAGTGTTATTCATGCTAAGTTAAAATATTCGGGTCAAAAAAATACTTACTGAGAATAATGAACTGATGAGTGGCAAGCATCAAACTGCAGTACTGTAGTTGCTAGCCTGATATTTGCGCTAACTCTATCTACAGTACAGTAGCGATTCACGGAAATCTATTGTGGAATTTGGATCTAAGCCGCACGAAATTTCCACTATCCGCTGTTCCGCACGGTATGCTGATTTCATGCGATATTTCGTAAACAAACGAAAACAACCCCTGAACCATAGGCGATACCGACGATGATGGTACCGATACGCTCTACAGCAGAGCCAACCCCCTTGACCCTTTGTGAAAACTCGAAGTCGAGAGCACAATATCTTCTTTCTTTGTAGTTCGTACAGAATCTACAGTATCCCCACAGTTCACAGTTAACATTTTTGTGACAGTTTAACGCTGTGGTACTCCGTATCTGCAGTGAAAATTTGTTTTCAGCAGACTCTTCAATGTACTGGAACATACTACGTCTTTCACCGTACTGAACTTTCTTTTCTATTGTTCTAATAAAACCAAAACCAAACGAAAGGAAACAAGTTCAAAATTTTGATTGTGAATTTGCCCCTTCTCATCGGAAATAAACACTTTTAGAAACTTCAATTTTTAAAACCTTTAGTCTTTGGTAAAAGAAAACAACTGAAGGATTCGAAAGGTTTGTCAGGATGGCGACGATAATGCAAAAGATTAAGGAGGTCGAGGATGAGGTAGGAAATTTCTTCGAGTTCGTTGTGCCCTTTTTAGGGTTTTTGTCACTGTACTATACTTTTGCTATAAAATATTAGAAATAGGAGAGAAAAGAGGGAGAGGGAGAGGCAGAGGGAGGGGCAGAGGGAGAGGAAGTGAGAGTGTTAATATTTCATTTTTCTATCTGTCCAAGTCAGATTGATACTGGTACTCTGTAATCACTTAATTATTCTAATTCGAGTTTAGTGTGAATACCACTTCACGCCACTGTTTGATTGTAGAAGCAGCCTGTTGGGCGATTGCACATAATTTAGTGTGCAGCACGGCTCATATTGAAGCATGTGTCCAGGGAGAGGGAGAGGTAGAGGGGAGGCGGAAGGCGGAGGGGGAGGGAGAGGTAGAGGTAGCGGGCACATTTTTTACGTTGAAGTTCGGTGATTCAGGAGAATTCTATCTTAACCTGAGCAGTTTTAGAGGTTGATTGTTGTAATCTTTGTACTTTGGTGTCAGTTTTGTGACACTTTTCTGTTTTGTACAAATGGCTTCAGATGGCGAAAACGCAAAAAAATAAAGCCACTTCTCATCATTTAGGCCTTCTCAAGGTGAGACTTTTCTACATGTTGAGTTATAATATATACGTGTGTTGTTTTTAGCTTAAAAAAAAAAAAAAAACTCTCGAATTTATTTTAAGTTGTTCTCAGAGGAGTCTGAATATATGTAATTTGCGCCATATCCTCGTCTCTCTCTCCCTTTCTTTGATTGTTTTTGTTTTTCCTCTTCCCGTCTCTCTTCTCCATTTCTAGCACTCATAATGCGCTTTAATCTTTTAATTAGTTTTAAAGAGAGTCTCCTGAGACCTAAAACATACATATATTTGTGAAAATTACACACAAGAACCGGATAGAATCCGGTTTTCATTAAAGACGGGTAAGCTTCCATTATTATGCTATACGTGTATCGCTATTAGCGTCAAGGAATTATTAACGTGGGGCTTATGTTAGTGTTATTGATTCTAATTCAGTTCCGAACTATGTGGCTGGGTTCGAACCGTTTAAGGAATTGGCGTAAGTGTCATTGGCTCTATTTTAGGTTCGAGGCGTAGATTCATTGTGTGCTATTTGCATCAATTGCATTATATTGGTGCCCCTAAACTTTACGCCTCGAACTCAAAATAGAGTCAATGACACTACTGTTTTTTTCCTAACGCTAACTCTTTAAAACGGTTCAAAAGCAGCCACTTCATTTGGAACCGAATTAGAATTACTAACCATAAAATAAATTCCAGGGCAATAATTCCTTAACGCTGATAATGATACATGGTGTAGCTTCTGTTATTGCTTTTCAGTGGTTTTTGTAAAATTTTCCCTATTCCTTACTTGAACTGTTTCTTTCAAGCCATATGGCAGTGCCTCCATTCCCTTTACCCGTTAATCAAAAGTTGTTATTCATCTTTTGTGAATTATTTTAGACATGTATGGGTTAAACGTTGTTCAAGCAAGTGGAAAATATGAAGAAGAAATGTTGGGGATTATGTGACACAACTTGGTTTGAAATTAGGATCGTCATCGTGTAGAGTGTTTTCTGGTCATAGGATCAAAAAGTGCATTTTGGTTACAACATGAATTGCTATTAGCTTTAAAAAACACTCAGTACGAGGACTGTTTTAGTGTTAATAACTCTCTTTCACATGCGAATGACAATTGTGAACCAAACGTTAAGAAAAAAACAATTAGTATTTTTACGAGATTTTGTGTTTAGAGGGCAAAAAAAAACGGGACCAAATTAGTGGTATTAACGCTAATTGCGATCCACGTGTAGTTTTTGATTAGTTGTAAAGCCGTAAAGCTGCAAAATCAGCATTTTTTCTTTATATACATGTGCCAGAATTCAGGTCTGGGCGCCAGACAGAGATTCAGCATAACTCTTTGGTATGGTTTTGTTTACAGGCAAAACTTGCAAAATTGAGACGAGAAATTTTGGCTCCTGCAAGTGGAGGGAAGGGAGGAGCCGGAGAAGGTTTCGATGTCACCAAAAGTGGAGATTCAAGAGTGGGACTTGTTGGTTTCCCATCCGTGGGAAAGTCAACATTACTTTGCAAACTGACCGGTACTTTCTCTGAGGTGAGTTTTCCTTGTAGAATCGTATATTTATTGGTTTTGTATAGTTATCAATTGTAAGCATTCACATCCTATGGCGGTTGGCCATCAAGGAAGTTTCTTCCTCTTAACTATATTTTGGCTCTAAAAATATGGCAGTTCTTTCTTACGTCAGTAAAATTTTAATACAGTCAATGGACTGATTTCTCATCTACAGCTCAAGTGGTACTGAGAAAATACCAGAGGTCAAATGAAAAGGAAGAGTATTCAAAGGGAAAGGATTCAGAAAAAGAAATAGGAGTTTTTTTTTTTTTTTTGGTTATGAAAATTGAAAACGATCCTTCTTAGGTATCAGGGCAAATTGGCAAAAATATTATTGTATTGTCTGCAACCTTTTCATTTTTTTCTCTCTGATGATAATTCAATCAGTTTGGCAAATTTGAAGCTGGTGAAAAACCATTTGTGTTTGGGGTTCAGCTTAAAATTTTGTCGAAGGACAAAGAAGAAAACTTAAAGTGAAGAAGAAAATTCAAAGGATTAATGTTGTGAAATAAGTTTTGGTGATAGGCAAACCCCTTAAGCAACAGTCAGGAACAAAGCACCTCTTTTACTTTTTGTAAATGCGATTGAGAACAAATAGATACGTTTGGGTAGAAAAGTTATAAACCATAAAACCAGTGTGTACGATGGGCGATGATTTGGGAGGGATTTTGGAGAAGGCAGGAACCCATTATTATTCAGTAACGCCGGATAATTGTTTGAAAAAGGTTCAATGGACAAGTTTTGGGATATTGTGTTTGTTGGGTTAATTGTCGGTTTTGGGAGATAACTCACACTCACTACACCATTCATTAGCCTGCAACCAGGATTGTCTGGTCCAGACCAATCAATAAACAGTGTACTAAACAGATAATACTGCAATTACTGGCAGTAATCACAGTCGTTGACGGTGGCCGTTTGTACGATGCATTTACTTTAATCAACAAAAAGTGAAAATAACACAAAATAACCACTGCACACTGGCAGACCCTCAGTTTACTCCTAATATGCAGTATAATTTAACAGGAACGCCAGTATTGCCGGCAGTAATCAGTGATCCCTTTCTGTATTCATTCTGCGTACTTTTCCGTATGAAGTTTGTCAGTACTGTCACTAAAACGCTAATCAGATGTTATCATTAGTGTTGCGTATGATCGAAATTGAAAAATGATATTTTGCGGTTTTGGTAATTATCGACGAGCTAATCTGGTTTAGTGTTCATCTTAGGACCAATTCATGTTCCTAAAGGAGGTTTTGCACCTGATTTATCGTTCATCGCTTCATCTTTCGACTGAGTGTGGGTGACAGGTGGCCTCATATGAATTCACGACCTTGACTTGTATTCCGGGAGTTATTCGCTATCGTGGCTCTAAAGTTCAGGTGAGAGAGGGTAAACTCGTTGAAAAAGGATTATTTGGCTAAGGATTATTTGTAACTTTTCTTTTTGTTTGATACTTCTTTTTCTTTGGCATTTGTGTTTTACACACAGTTCAGTGTTTGTTTTCATGGGCGGAAACCTCTTTGATGATTCTTAATTATCACATAACACTTACAGGCACTATCTCTCAAACTCTCTTTTTCTCTCTCTCC
Organism: Zygnema cylindricum; assembly: GCA_037447655.1. Classification (NCBI taxonomy): domain Eukaryota; kingdom Viridiplantae; phylum Streptophyta; class Zygnematophyceae; order Zygnematales; family Zygnemataceae; genus Zygnema; species Zygnema cylindricum. The sequence goes on from JBBHKE010003477.1 coordinate 199,004, forward strand.
CTCTCTCTCTCTCTGACTCTCACTCTAATTGTTACCCTTTTTTAGATTATTGAATATTTGAATGAGCTCTTGTTTGGTAAGAAGGGAGTCAACAATTTGAATCCTGGAATTGGAATACTTGGTTAACTATGCAAACCCTGTTCATCGGTCTTAGGAGTTCTTATGACTCCATTGTGGTTTTAAAATAATACCAGTGAGAAAGAAAATCCGTTTTCGACTAATTAATGTACAGTTCACAATCTCAGAGCCGACCTCGCTGACTTAAATGCCTGTTAAAACTGGCTTCCGTCAGCCTTATATATGCAAATGTTGTTGATGTCTAAAAACAAAAAAGTGACAATATATGCGTCAAAAATCTTCCCTCTCCCACCCCCTCTCTCTCTCCCTCTCTCCCTCGCTTCCCCATTCCTGTCCCGGGATGCGTCTCTCCCTCTCTCTCTCTCTCCCCCTCTCCCTTCCCCACTCCCTTCTCCCCAAACAGGGCTCTCTCCCTCTCTCACTCTCCCTGCCTTCTCCACTCCCTTCCCCTAAGTGGGTCTCTCACCCCTGGGACTTCAAGAACCATGTCGAAAGCAATTGCCAACTGTTGTCATCAACATTTTTTTGTCTTTTTCAGCATCTTAAGCACATAAGTGTGATATTATTGTGGATCTCTAAGAGTCTGTCGCTGAACTACACTGTCAATTGATATCATCGTTAATAACACTAATTATGTCCCTGTTCTTTTGGCCCCTGAACTAATAGTGTTATTAATGATAATTGTTTTTATTTTTAACGCGAACTCCAGAGAGAAAAGGGTTGATAGACATTTTGGGATGCCATTTGGCACTTAGGAGTGGGTGTGCACGCTACATAGAGAGTATAGGATGGCTCTTTTTTATTTTTAAATAATTGTGATTCTGGCTTCTATTTACGTATGCTTGACATTGAACCAATCTTTGTTGCAACAGACAGCAAGGGAGAGGGAGAGGGAGAGGGAGAGGGAGA
>JBBHKE010003477.1:203172-221400 GCA_037447655.1 Zygnema cylindricum
TTATACGTATGGAGGTTTCCAATTTAGTTTATCCGAAGAGTAAGTGTAAAAGGTCCTGATTGAGAACTAATTTTTGCTGAATTGGCAGTCGAAGGACACCTCTCTCCTCTCCTCTCTCCTTATATCGTAAATGTTTTTCTCGCGTGATTCTTGGAGTTCCTTCTTGTGAACTGTCAAGCCGTTTTTAACTGGAGGAGTTGTTTTTAATCGGAGGAGCCATTTTTAATCAAAAGAATCCTGTGTTCTTAACCGGAAGAGAGTCGTTTTTAATCGGAAAAGTCATTTTTAATCCGAAAAGCCGTTTTAATCGGAAGAATCATTTTCACTGGAAGAGTCGTTTTTAATTGGAAGAGAAGATTTTTATCGGAAGTTTGTCCACAGGAAGCTGACGGTTAAGTCGTTTTTAATCAAGAGTTAGTCCTGGAAAATGTGAATGAGAAGCCTATTTGATTTAACCTTTGGAGGTATGCATATTACCTCTCTTCCATAGTGATAATACTGTTGTTTTGAGCTTCCTTTTAAGATGGTTTTTCTATTGGGTTTCCATTGAAAATCTTTCCTTTTAAGATGGTTTCTTTTCGACATTAGATATCTTCGTCCTTCATTGGACTCCTAGTCGGAGCATAAGGGCCCCATAGTGACAGCTCACAGGAGTCTATTTAGTTTCGCAGTTTTGTGTTTTGAACAAGTCTTGTTCAGGAAAATTAGATCCAGGTCATTCAATGTTTTGACCTTTTGACGTTTTATGATGTAATAGAGTGAATCGTTTCTTTTCTTTTCTTTTCTTTTTCATGGGTATTTCTTGATACGTTTCCACTTTGAAATGTTTTGTCATGTTTTTTAAAATTGAAATGCATTCACATTTCTTTGTTATTTAGCAATCGACAGACTGCCACGGTTCCTCATTTCAAGGAGGTCCGAATGAGTTATCTTACTATATGCACACTCTTACAAATACATATAATATAATTATATGCGTAATGGTTATTATTATATTATCTTATATGTATGCGAGATCTCTCTCATCTATTGTGAACCTCCGCGTTTCCGGATCTCCTTAGATGAACTTTTTTCTTCTTTTTCAGTGTTATGAGCGTTGTTTCAGTAGTTTTTTGTGGGGATCTTTTACCTTGCCGTGTGTTGATTATTCTTTTTCGTCCACTTTGCTCATTCGATCCTCTCTCTCTTTTGTCCTATCCGAGGTACTTTTCTTTCTTTGTCTTATTAGGGTTTGCCTCTGGCTTGTTCCTCGCCCTCGCCTCCTTAATCGCCCATTCTTCCTGTGCCTCGTGCGCCAAGCCATCCAATGGAGGCTGGAAAATTGCAGTGGGCTTTTTTTTGGTACTCCGCGCAGAAAAGTTTTCAATAACCTCCGACGCGTTAGACAACGTCTGCCTACTCGATCACATCATGGAACTTTGGTAAAAATCACCTCGCAAGGTGATTTAAGTAAAAATTTGAAGATGAGCTGGAGGGACGCGAAAGTGGGTCGAAACGCGCTAGATTACAAACATTTAAAGTTACAAAGTGACGCAAATTGTACTGTGGTACTTTCATATTTTTGGTATGGCTGCGGATTTTCTCGTTGCGGGCTAAGTTTCAGAGGAAAACGACAGAAACAATTCTTACTTTATCACATGAGAAAGTGCCCTAAGTCACGGAGCACATAAGATTACGTCAACTACACCGCCAATCGTTATTAGTGTGTAGGTTTCTTTAGCGTATACAACCAATTACAGTGGTGTACGCTATTTAAGAATTTGGAAATTTTGGAAAAAATCATACATTCTAATTGTTTGATTATGGTAATTTGGATCTTTGAAAAAAAAAATGTCGGTCGCAAACATGCTGACACTAATATAGGTCTCCGTACAAAATGTGACAAATCGTACACAAATCGTACATTCACGCGGTCGAAATGCGGCTGTCGGACGAATATGTGCGAACAGAATTTTTTACGACCTGGTTTTTTTTCCTTTTTAGAACGCACATTCTCATGCGTCCACGGTTACTGAAACTAGTTTATTGTACTTTTTAACTTAAAAAGGTACATTTATGTACGGTCTGACACTGACCGTACACCACTTTATTTAAGAGACAATGTCCTGAAAATAACCCTAAATAGAATAAAGGAAAAAATAGAATGAACTACACTAATGGAGAATTAAAAAAAAAAAAAGCGGGACGGAATTAGTGTACACAACGCTAATAAGTAATAACGATGCTAATAACGATTGGCGGTGTACAGTCAGATTCAGTAAAGTACTGTAGCGCCAATTATCTATGTCAGTATTCGCGTCAGAAATTTGACATTTGTCAGTTCTAACATTACTGTAGCGTAACGCTTCCATGTTATGAGTATAACGCTTTCATATTATAAGTAAAAGCGTAACGTAACTCCTCCCGTGCCTGGCGCGCCTTGCCATCCGATGGACCTCACTGTTCCGCTTTTCTACTAGGGCTACGCTTTCCTTATTTAGAGTGGAAAGCCCTCCCCCTTCCCCTCCCCCTCAACTTACGTCGCTTTATTATCAGTATCGACTCAATTGAGCTCAGATTCAAATGAGTAATAATATGAGTAACAATAAGTATGAGTAAAAACTGAGCATAATCTTACAAAACAGTTTGTTTAACTTATTCAAAACATATGAATTATCAATTACAGTTGTTGTAAACTTTGTACGGTGAGAAAACATGCATTTGAAATTAAAGCAAAAGAACAAAATTTATTGATCTAAGGAAAAAAAAAAAAGTTCATTCGTAAAAGATCAATAAAATTACAAAACAAAAACAATACAACCACTGGAAGCGAAAAAGAAAAAAAGAAAGAAATTGATATTGTAGAATTTCGAAGTTTTTGCATTAAAATTAAAGAAACAAAAGTCCTTAGGTCCCGAATGGCCTCTCATTTTTGTAAAATTCCTAAACCTTTCTTTCCGTCTCCAAATAGCACCAAAGAAAAATGCAAAAAAGAAAAAGATTGATTCCTCTAACTGAAATTTACACAACCTTTGGAAAAAAAAACAAAAACTTGAAAAAATACTAACATCTAACAATTTCCTAAAAAAAAAAAGGTCTGAAAAACTAAGCTTAAAAAAAATGAAAAAACCACCCAAAAAAAAAAAACCTAAAAATCTAAAAAACTAACAGAAAACAAAAGCATCATGGAAAATTCCTGAAGCTTCATAACTTCTATTCTTCTCTTACTTTCTTATTCCTTCCTTTTTATTTCTTATTCCTTCCTTTTTCTTTCTTTTTCCTTCCTTTTTATTTCTTTTTCCTTCCTCTTTATTTCTTTTTCCTTCTTATTCTTCTTTTCTCACTTTTTTTCTCTTCTTTTTCTATTCCTTTCTCTTCTTCTATCCTCTTTTCGTCTCATTTTCTATTACCATTTCTCTTCGTTCTCTTCCATTCTCTATACATTCCCCTTTTTTCTCCTTCTTCTCTTTATTTCAAAAGTACACAAATCTTAAAACCCACAAAGTCCCAAAAGCGGTTCCTCCCTCTAGAGGTACGTCCACTCCTCCTCCCTATAGTACACGCCACTTCCTCTCCCTCCACCCCCTCCATCGCCGCTCACCAAGCGACTCGCATATCTCTCGCGCCGAAACTTCGGGAGATAATTTCCCACACTCCGGTACCCTCCATACCCTCTCCCTCCCTCCTCCCGCTCATAATACTCCTCATGAGACTCCTCCTCAGAATACTCCTCTTCCTCTTCGTCCTCTTCCTCCTCGACTCTCACTCTCTTAGTCTCATACATTTTGGCAAATTTCATCCTTTTTATTCCTTTTCTCCTCCTCGGACTCGTCCTCCTCTTCCTCCTCAACCCTCACTCGCTTCGATCCGTACTTCTTCGGCTCAGGTATCAATTTCCCCTTTCCCTTCCTCTCCTCTCTCCCTCCGCGACACAAGACGGCCCCTTTTTCGTTCTCGTCCTCTCCCTCCGAGTTTGCCAACTCCACAATCGGTTCGACTTTTCCTCCCGTCTTTTTCCTCGAACCTGCCTCATTCTCCTCATACCTCTCCCTTTTCCTCATTTTTCCTCCCATTTTTCGGTTTCCCTTCCTCGTTGTTTCCCGTATCTTTTACTTTCGACTTCCATAATCGCTTCTGCCTTTCGAAGTCTTCCCTCTCCATCTCCAATTTCTCTCTGTCCCTCTCCACCTCATATGCGTCGTTTCTCACATCCTCCAATTTTTGGCGGAGAAGGACGCTTATCTGCAATCAACAACAAAACAACAAAAAAAAATGTTAAACAGAAACGAGAGAGAGAGAGAGAGAGAGAGAGAGAGAGAGAGAGAGAGAGAGAGAGAGAGAGAGAGAGAGAGAGAGAGAGAGAGAGAGAGAGAGAGAGAGAGAGAGAGAGAGAGAGAGAGAGAGAGAGAGAGAGAGAGAGAGAGAGAGAGAGAGAGAGAGAGAGAGAGGAGAGAGAGAGAGAGGTAGAGAGAGAGAGGGAGAGAGAGAGAGAGTGTGTGTGAGAGTACCTCAGCCTCTTGGTTGAAACAAAAGCTTCGGATTTCGTTTCTTGCCCGATCCTTCTCCCTCCTCGCCTCGTCCCTCTCCCTTATTGCCTTGTCCATTTTCTCCTTCGCTTCATCCCTCTCCTTTATTGCCTTGTCCTTCTCCGCCTTCATTTCCCGAAGCTGTTCGCAACCCATTCCATGTCAGTTTTCAAACAGCGATTTCTTCCCAATACAGGAAAAAAATGCAATAGAAGAAAAACAAGCATTTGACATGCGAGGAAAAAGAAACAGCAGAGAGAGCGAGCAGCCAAGAGAAAGAGAGAGAGAGGGAGAGAGAGAGGGGGAGAGGGCGAGAGAGAGTGACGTCACCTGAGATTGCAGGCGATCATGGGCATTCTTGATTTCCCATTTCTTGTCCTTTTCTTCGGCGAGCTCCTCTTGCATCTTCCCTTTGTCCTTACGCGCTTTCTCCAACTGCCCGAAGAAAATAAACAAACATAAAAAAATGTGAGTTAGAGAACTAAGTTTTTATTCCGATAACATTAACTTTCCATCTCACTCTCCCTCTCTCTCTCTCTCTCTCTTTCACTTCGCTTTTACTATGTTTTGCGAAAAAATGTTCCCATTTAGTATGTTTCGCACTAAAACGTGGAATTTACGAAATGTCTACAGATGACGTCATCTTTTATTTGCATATTTTTACAGAAGGACAATTCTAAGAAAAAAAAAAATTACTGTAACTGGCAAAGCTTATATTAGAGGGGGGGAGAGGGAGAGAGGGGAAGTGAGAGCGACAGAGAGAGAGGAAAAGAGGAATAAAGAGAGGAGAGGGAAGAGGGAGGGAGGAGGGAGAGGGAGAAGGAGGTTGTTCACCCCAGCAATCTGAAGGTAGGATCTCTTTCATTTCAGCCACTTCTAGCTAAAAAAACAAATAGACCAACTAAAAAATAAATATTTTTCGTACAAAAAAAAAAGCACATGATTCTCTCACTCCCTCCTCATCCTCCTCCACTCCTCCCTCCCTCTCCCTCCTGTACTGCTGCACCAGTTGGAGGCGGCAGCACCAACTGGCTGCTATGCAACCAGGGGCTGCAAGCACCGGGCAAGCCTTCCAGCCTGGCGTGAAATGGCCACCAGCATTTGTACAGCTGGTGAAGTTTGAGCCATTTCTTTGCTTGGCGTTTCGGCGCCATGCCCTCAGCCTGGGCCGGGTGGGGAGGGGGGGGGAGGGGGCGAGGGAGTGGAAGAGGGAGGAGGGCATCCAGAAAGAGAAAGGAGATCAACATAGGGGAGGCGGAGGAGGATCCGGCGAATCGCTCTCCGCGTGAGCTCAGGGGAAAAGGAGGGAGGGAAAGTCGGCCCCAGATTAAAGAATCGGGAATCCGTGGAAAAGCCCTGGCGACAAAATCTTTTGAAAAAGTTAGGAGGTTGGTGGTGGTTTGGGGAGGGAAGAGAGGGGTGGTGGTGGAAGCCATCCTCCGGTCCGTCCAGTCCTCCGCGCGCCATCCTTTTGGCGCCAACCACGATTTGGTGTTGCCGCTGCGCGCCGTCCGTCTCCAGTTATGTCGGTGGCTGCCACGTGGCGTCCCGCGTGCGGCGGCCACAACGCGGCGAGGCTCGGAGAGCGCGATTGGCTCGCTGGGTATGGGACGTGACAGTACGGTCGGCTGTCGACCTAATCGTACCTAAAGTCCTCTGCGCGCCGAACCAAATCGCGATATAGATTCTCCGCCTACGTGTGCGCTTCTCATTGGCCGTAGGCTGCACAGGATTTTGACTGTACGGATTCTTGAATTCGGGAAAGCTTCCTCTGCTGCAGTACAGTGCTATTCCGTCGCCACTCGCGGCTGTCGCTGCGACGCGATGAAGCATTCGCATGTGTGGCGCGGCGACGGCGGGCGGAGCTTTGGGCATCCAGGAAACATTTTCGCCACGTGGTCCATTGCGGGAAAAAGTACGCGGGCGAAGGCACGTGTCTTGTAAAGAGAAATGTACTTCGATTTCCGTAATCTCCGGAGATCGGCAACAAATCGCAGGGATTGCTTCGCCTCGACGACCCCTTTCCGATTGGTTGGAACCCCTATTTCACGCTTGACTTTGTCGTATCGCGCATAGCACCCTTTTTGGCAGTATAATCCGTAGCAGCACGTGGCGCCTGGCATGTACGGAGATGCGCCAAAAGAGTCGAAGACCGCCTGCGCACGCGCGACTGCAACAATCCAAAAATGTTAATTTGGATATAGAATCCCATAGTGCAGCCCCGATAACCTGTGTTCACATGGTCGACGTTTGAGCATGTGAGAACAGGCTCGCGAGATATTTTCTTTATCACTGCGAAGTGCGAACCAAATCTGAGAGCGCTTTTTCGAGTCAACGCCACTCACTTTCGCGTGTCGACGCCTTTATCTGATACTCTCTCTGTACGGTCGTACCAAATAACAAGCAATTTAGGTACGAATTGACACATTTCGTACACTACACTATTTGAAAACCGCCCAAATCAGAGTCATTGACGCTAAGGGTGAAGTTCCATTAGACGAAAAGTGAGCTTGTTTACAGAAATTCGGACCTCTCCGTACTATGCCGTACGTAATTTTTTGTTTATATGCGGAAAACAACATTACAGAGAATCTTGCTAACATTCTCCAAAAGTCTGGGAGTTAACAATGATCGTTGGATATTTTTTCGCGAAGCATTCGCTTCAAAAGTTTCTGTAATTGGTGATGTGCCTCGCGAGGTACATCACCAATTACAGAAATATTTGAGCCGCGACACGTTGGATAATGAGCATACGTGTCAATATGGCAACCAACGGAAATCAACAAATTTCGCACACGATATACGCATTCAAAAATCCAGCAGAAAATACAAACGAAATCTCGTAACGCACTTTTGTCATGCTATTTTTGTTGTCGCCCATTCGTCACACTATTTCTGACAGCGCTCATTTGTCACGAGTAAAAACCGGAACCCTAAAGAAATGAGGTGGTATCTCACAAGGCGTCTGCGAAAAGTACAAAACCTGTGTTGAACGATGACCTGGTACGCACGTACATGGTACGCAAATGAAGATTTCTGGTCGGTGTGAAAATCATTGACGATTTTAAATATCAAATCTAGACCTACGTGGCACCACTCTTTTTCTACCACGTGGACTACAGACTCTCCGCAATGGAATTTCGTTCAAATTGTAGCATTCTGTAATGTTGGCCGTACAATTACAGAATGTCCTAGTGGAACTTCACCCTAACTAAAAAGGAAAAACTTTATTACAGAGTGCGATGGAAAAACCATAAAAGTACAAAGGGGGTAGAAAAAAAAGGAAATAGAACATTTGAAGACTACAAGAGCCAACAGTTACTAAAGCAAAACAAAACAAACAAATGAGGAAAACAAAAGCAACTAGGCTAGCACCTAATGTTAACGTTAAAAAAAATAGAGTTATTAATTCTATTTTTAGGCTCGAGGATCAAAAGTTGGGGGCGTCGAATTAGCGTTGTTAACGTTAATAGCTATTCACTACTGTTGGGTATCGGGTAATTTCATATCGCGATAGTACCGGTATTCGATATATCGAATATCGATCGAGCAAAGTTCTCGATATATCGTACCGAGACCAACAAAAATTATCGCGATACATATCGCAATATGTAGTATTTTTAAAATTTTATATTTTATATAATATGCTATTTTAGCGATGAAGACAAATTGTCTAATACGCCACGTACGACGTGATTTTTGTTCCGTGGCTTAACGCTACACGCCGCAAAATGTGACCGACAAAAAAGTAATAATTACGTAATTCATGTTATTAATTATTTAGTACGTAGATATTTCACATACGAAAATGTCACACTAATTAAGTCAAAGAATAATCTGAAAAAAAAATGCACTGTTGTTTTCATGCTTTCAGGCATAAATACATACCAATCTACAAACATTTTTGCAGACATCTACCAATCTGCAGATTGGTAGCCATTACTACGGCTTATCCATTTCCAACGACTAATGTTATAAAAAGGTTACACTTTTAGTTTTCTCCATGGATTCCTAAGGGATGGGAGGTAGCATGGGAGGTGAAGAGGATAATGACACTAAAATACTTCCAGATATTTATTACCAGCTGCAACGACATTAGTACTAGCAGCAGTAGCAAAATTAGTTATAATTTTTTGTTTTAAAAAGCCTCGATATATCGGCGATATTTTGCTTTTCGATATATCGAAGCGATATATCGATTATCGGGTACCTACAATTTCATATATATATCGAATAGCGGCAAATGGTCCTCGATACCCAACACTACTATTCACGTTGTAACACTCAACTCATTTTTTAGAGAGCTGATCTCAACCGAGCTATAACGAACTAAATGTAATTAAGATAGGACGTTGAAAAACCAACATGCGACTGAATAGAGCATCAGTATAGCAACAAAAAAAATGTGGCTTTTTTAACTTAACAATTTCGTTGAGCCTCTAACGAATCGAACATCCGGAAACCAACAAGTCTTCGACTCTCGATACCTTACGTAAAAATAGAGACCTGAGGATGAACTCTTTTACCAAACAACAATGGTGTTGTTTGTCGTTGGAGGCACCATACGTTTATGTTGAGTATACAAATGTAACACTTTGTCCGACTTAGGATGACATTCAGCGAAATAAATATAAATCAGCGGACTGGTGGTTTGATGACTTGACAGGTACTCTTATTGTCTACCTTATGAGATCAAAATCGTTTCATTTGAATCGTCCAATATCATATTTTTTTTCACAAAATTGTGATTTCAACAAAAATTAAGTTGTGTGAAAACCAATTTAAAAAAAACAAGTTGTTATTTTCGTTCGTTTTTTTAAGTGAACAAACCTAAAATATTCGATGTATTATGTTCATACCTTTGTTGTAGCATTATTCTAAATGGTCATGTCCCAATTGACGACGTTATAGATTTGTGGACCTTAGTTTGTCGCCACTAGGGGCCGCCATCTAACACGTGTTTTTTTTTGCCTATTAATTTAGAGTATTCAATTTGATAAATACTTGTTCAACTTGCACATGCCTAGTTTAAGTAACCTTTTAGACTTATGACATCTTTGTTTGACATTTATTATTCTCATTCTTCTTTCGTTATTGTTTCCTTTATATAGCATGGTGGTTGTTACATCGTACAACCTACTCCAGCGCACCATTATTGTCGTGCTAATTGCGTATACCCCCGATGCTCTTGAGCCAAAAACACGAGTAACATAATAATTGGAGGTCATCTATTTCAAGCGAATTAAGGCTACATGATACAAGAATCATGAAAAATTAATATGTATTAAAGGTACCTGCTAATGAAAATGATTTACTTGTGGACACGCATATGGATCAAACGATGTTTTCATTTTCCAAATACACATAAATGGTTTTTTTGTCAAACACCAATGATTTAAAGCTTCGTTTGTTATAAGAAATGAGATAACTTCAAAACCCTTTTATTTCCTACTCTCATCATCCATTATTACCTTCGGTATACGTGTATCTCGAGATACACAAAAATGAATAATAAAAAGAATTACTCATCTCAAAAATTATTTGACGAAATTGGATATAATACGAGCAAAGTTTACTTTGCTAAACAAACGGCGCAACATATACGGATTTTGATCCAATTTTTATTTATCTTGTAACGAGTAATTGTAAACCAACTACTATGATCTATAGATTGTCCCAAGTTACGCCAAAAAAATAGTGATTGTAGTGAAATGTACAACGTTTGTTGGTTTAGTTCAAAATCGACCTTGTCTTATTTTTTCCCTAAAAGGCAACGCTGCTTTTAAACAATTTGATTACAAATTTCCATTTTTTCCCATAGTCTTATTCGGGTTAAGTACTACATTTTGTCATTTTTTTTAACAACTAAGGAGATTGAAGAAGCGAAAATACAATCAAAATGCTTATGACGTCGTTAGAAGTAGAAAACAAATGGGCTTGAAATGTCTGATTGGGGAAGCTTTTACACATACACATGTATAAAACATTATAATGCTTCTATTGTTCACGTAATATCAGGTGTAGGAAACCGCCAAGTTTACAACTACCCCCCAAAGTTTCATTAGTCGAAATTATACGTTATCTCCGATTTTGCCGTTACATGACGCCAAACCGGATACAAACTCAACAAATGTAGTTAGTAAGAAAGTTATGACTGTCCAAGGCGCGTGTTAGAATGTTAAAGCTAGTTAGAGTTACGTACGATAAATTTGTAATGTTATTTTTTTGGACAAAACTATATACATCGTAGTCGTTATTGTCGCAACATAATGTTTGTGTATTATATTTTAGTTTACACTGTTGATTGAAAGAGACTAAGCGGTATTATTTTTAGATATATATGATATAGCTGTTTATAAATCTAGTAAAATGTTAGTACAAGTATAAGCAAGTGAGTAGCGACAACATACTATTTTTTTTGTTGGTACATAACGAATAATTATTTTTTTATATGTGCATCAAATATATTACACCATACAAAACCAGTTGGTACGTTATATTTCATGTATTTTTGTCACATACCATCATAGATTAACTTCTGGCACATATAGTCGAACCACATACAAAAATTCATAATCGTAATGCTAAAAAATGGCACTCGTGTTAAGTTTTGCACGTACAACGTTGTGGATTATACATACGTATGAGGTTTTTTATAAAAATATTTTACAAATGTGTTTGACCACTATCCACAACGACATGGTAAGAATGTTAGCGTTTAACAAAGGTCTTATAAAGAAGTTGTTAGTTAAACAAAAGGCCAAATTTTATTGTTTGAAAATTCGTGGTCGTACAATTATGATATAAATATGTTTTCAACGACCTAATGATTGACAGTTACTTCAATCTGATTTAACGATGCTTTCATGAAGCTAAGCATATGCCCTAACGGTATTTTGGAAAATTCACGAATCGACGAGTTGCTAAACAATTATTTTTTTGCGATTTCGTGAAATGCTACAGTACTCTACTGTTTTTCTGATTCGAAACATACGAGCTTTAGGGCGGAGGTGTATGTTTCAAGTCAATTGTGCTTTCTTGTAACCGTTTTACCGGGCGATCCATTCGACCTCAAAAGTCAAAACGAGTACTCCCAGAAAGCTCTATTCCAGAGATTATTTTGTCTAGATATTGACCGCCCCAATGGAATGATGGATGCGGGAAGCATGCAAATATCTGAACGAGCTCAAGCGTGTGAACCTGATGGGTGAGGTATGAATGACAATGCGTTGAGTAAAAAATACCGTGACAAAGTGTCGAGGAGCTATAGGCGCATTTTGTCGGTTGTCTTAGTACGTCACGAAGTGACGGCGATTTTATCCTGGTACTTCATATGACATCGGATGACGTTAATTTGTATCGGCAAGATAATTTGTTCACAGACATGGCAGTGCTTAATATCGGATATTACGGCCAATTCAGCAGCTTATTTAATTCCAGATGGCAGACTGACATCTAAACGAAAACATACTGGATTGAAACATCTGCATTCCCGCCCTGCATTACCAACCAATGAAATGATGTGAATCAGCCTTGTGGATTAACAACCTGCTTGGCTGGCATACTTCCAGCTCCATTCCTGGCAGTTGACGTGGCGCTTCCGTGTCGTCTCTCCCGCCCTCTAGCAGAATTTCCACGTAAGCTTGAACGCTATTTTTCTTTGTACTGCCGTACTGCTAGTCACCTTTCCCGTACATATATCATTGCAGTTCTTATCCATTTGTACAGTTCTACTGCCGTGGCCCCTTTACCGTACACCTAATGTTGCAGCATTGATCCGTTTGTACAGTTCTACTGCTGTGCAGTATCTTGTGCACCATATCCCTGAACAGTGAACACTTAACATTGGAGCTTCGTACTGTACTTTATCCGCTGAATATTTTATATATATATATATATATATTCGTCGCGCATTACATTTTCAGTACTGAGCTGGTTTGATTCACTTGCTGCCACTGCAACTTTTCCAGTCTCTCTCACGAAGGCCCAGTTTATACATACATATATAAATATTTTTGTATATATATATATATATATTCACAGCGGAGTTTTGTAGTTCCTGAAACTTGACTATGGACAAACTATTTCTCCGGAAAGACAGTTTTTGTTCAAGAAATGGAGAGAGTTTGGAAAATGCGAATCGCCGTTTGGCAACTGCATTGAGGTTTGTGAAGCTAATTTTTTCTGTATTTATATAAGTTTTGAAGTTGCTACTTTATTTTCTCTCTTTTCCTTTTTGTTTTGTTTTTGAATTTCAGGATTGAAATGTCACCGTAGTATGTTTTTCTGGTGTTAGTATAGTGAATGCACTTTAAATTGGATTGTTTTGTTTTGTTTTGTTTTTGCTTTTGTTTTTGTTTTTTGTTGTTTTGTTTTTTGTTTTGTTTTTTGTTTTTGTATTTGTTTCTGTTTTGATTTGTTTTGTTTTGTTTTTCTTTTGTTTTGTTTTTTTTTGTTTTTTTTTTTGTTTTTGTTTTTGTTTTTGTTTTGTTTTGTTTTGTTTTGTTTTTTGTTTTTGTTTTTGTATTTGTTTTTGTTTTGTTTTGTTTTTTTTTTTTTTTTGTTTTTTTTTGTTTTGTTTTGTTTTGTTTTTTTTTTTGTTTTTGTTTTTTTTTTTTTTTTTTTTTACAATATACCATCACACATGTTTTATTTTTTCCATTTACTTTCTTTTCACATATTATGTGAAAAAATCTTGAAGCTCATGTTGTTGTTGTTTCACCTTAGTCACATCGAGAACTCTGGGAGAGGGGAAGGATTTATGAGCTAGTTCTGCCTATTATACTCGTTTTTGTTTTTGTCTTTGAATTTTTTTTCCAGGTTTTGATGAATTTGTGTACTGTATGTATCCCTGCATTTCAAACTGCTTGGTTTTCTATGTTAACTCTGCCTTATCACCAGAAAATGTGTCTTTAAGTACCAAATGGTTTAATGTTTCTGTTTTTTTAATGGCATGAATTTTGATTGTAGTTACTTGTCAAAGATGTAGATTCTGTGCCTTACATGAGTTCTCTATCTCTCTCCCTCTCTCTCTCTCTCTCTCCCTCTCTCTCCCTCTCTCTCTCCCTCTCTCATTTTTTCACATTTTTTGGGTTCTTCACATTTTCGTTTACAATTGACCTCACCCAAGTCAAGTTAAAATTTTGTTAACCTGTTAATTTTAAGAAGAGTTGACTGTCTCCCTGTTTGGGGCTTTATCACTACATTGTAGTCGACTTGAGAAATAAATGACTAATATAAAGTTTTTTTGGATTATAGTATGGCTTTTGATTATGAGGCATACATACATACATATATATATATATATATATATATATATATATATATATATATATATATATATATATATATATATATATATATATATATATATATATATATATATATATATATATATATATATATATATATATATATGTGTGTTTGTGTGTCAGTCACTGTAATTACGGAAGAAAATTTATATGGACTACAAGAGTCATTTAACGATCTCTTTATTTGTGAACAAGAGATGACGTGGACCAAATTCCCTTCATAAAATTGGTCTCTTCAGTCTATTTTCTTTTTGATGTACATTCTCCAACACCGCCAACGACTCCATTTCGGGTAAAAACGTTTCGTTGTTTCTTAACTCTTTTTACTTTATATTCTCCCCTTTGTTTCTGCTACATTCATGTGTTGCCTCCTCCACCTTTTAAGCGTCCAATTTATTTGGGTTTGTCTTTTGTTTATTTTGCTTTTTTTTGTGGTACAGGCATTTGATGCCCTCGAAGAAATCGATTTCTTTTGAATCATCCAATCAAGTAATGGTTCCTTGCTCCTCCGATGTTCCTCAACATCCTCATGACAAAGATATGTTTTACGCTCCGACAGAGTATAGCCGAACGTCACATATAAAAAATCGTGAACAGGTACATTTTTACACTTCAAATATTAGTTTTGAGTGTAGTTTGTTGCTCGAGTGTAGCCGCAAGTGAAGTAAGAAGTTGTTGAATGGTCTCCAAACTTTTGATTGGGTTCTTAATCAGTTCCCCTGTCTATGAAGCGTATGGATTTTATACAGAGATTTCTGATCACTGGGGTATTTTATATCTTCTACTTTTTCAAGAGCGAGTCATTACACTAAGTTAAAGAATTAGTGGTTGCAATTCTGGCAAGTTTTTTTGTTCATCTCTTATTTTTTCATGAGGGTTGTCTCAATGTTGAAGCTCTATAAACATTGTAGTACACCTTGTATTGTTATTAGCGTCAATGTTTTATTCGCCATTTTATTCAACTTTTCTCCGTGCACACACTTCCAATTTCCGTTTGAAGACAGCCACCTGGAAGGTAAGACGCTTACCTTTCTATTGCAACCGCCGGGTGTGCACGGAGGAAAAGATGATTAAAATGGCAAAAAACCATTGGCGCTAATAACGTTACTTGGTGTAGTTACAGTGGATCAATGTATACCATTATGGACTTCGATTATGTACTACAAATTTGTTAATAAAAGTTGATGCCTGTTTTATGAGTATCTATTCCGGCTCAAGATCGACCGAGCCGGACCTTTGGTTTACCAAAAATAAAATATTTTACGCAGTTAAGACGTTTTCTTCACATCCTTTTTTCATGTTGTGTAAAGTATTTTCCTCCCTTCTAAAGAATAACCTAAGGGAAGAATATTTTTTTTATTGCAGTACCTAAGGATGTGGCGACATTCAATTGACAATCCGGATTCTTTTTGGAGCAATATTGCGGAAGAGTTTTACTGGAAAAAGAAGTGGAATAGAGGCAGTGTGGTGAATGCTAATTTGGACTTAACAAAGGGGCCCGTCTTTGTGGAGGTGAGTGCATTCACGTTTTGAACGGGTCTGGTTTTTGTCGTTTTGTGTGGGTTTGTGTTTTGTCGTTTTATGGGCTTGGGTTTTTTGTCGTTTTGTTCGGGTCTGCCTTTTACGGGTCCGATTTTGGCATATTGCAGGTGTTTGAGTTTTGTCGTTTTTTTGTGTATGATGTTTGTCATTTTTTTTATGGGTCTGATTCCAGGTCTAAAGAAATGGGGAATTTGAGAGTTTAAGTTGACGACTGGTGATTAAGGTTTTTGCTTTAGGAGGAGATTTTTCAACACCTGTAGATTCCAAACATGAAATATTTCGGATTGCGACTAAGTAAACAATTAAGATAATTAAAATAATTTCAAACAAATTTACAACTATTGAGAAACTTTGGCTTTAAAGAACATTAATGTCTACTGTGTGAATTCCCAGATCATTTTTTTCTACTCCACAGTTGTTTGTTAGGCTAATAAACTAAGACTGATACACTACTGTAATTTTTTTGGTCATATTTTTGCGAGACTAGTAACTAATAGGGTTACTGGTTGTACAATAAACTGCCTCTCGCTATTTGAGTTAATCACTCTAATTCGGGAGGGTGCTTTTTTGACCCGATGTCATAAAATAATCTTAATAACAATTTGTAGTTAAAGCCGCCCCGTACTAAGCCACGTGAGAAAACATAATTTAAAGTAGTCAAAATCTCATAAAAGTGTTAATGCTTATGATTCACTAACTCGAATAGCTATCGGCGGTTTTCTGTTTTTTTTTGGTCCTACTTTTTTTGTTGGATGCAGTGGTTTAAAGGTGGATACACTAATGTTTGTTACAACGCCGTAGACCGCCACGTGGCGGCTGGTCGGGGCAACGATGTGGCAATTTTGTGGGAGGGAAATGAGCCTTCAAGTGACGCACGTATTACATTTGGACAGTTAAAGACCCAAGTTTGTCAAGTATGTCATTCAAGCACTGGGATGGGTTACCACTTTCTATGAATCTCTCTCTCTCTCTCTCTCTCTCTCTCACTCTCTCTCACTCACTCTCTCTCACTTTCCCTCTCTTCTTAGGTGTTTCTGCAGCTATGTTTCTTAGGAGAAAAAGAGTGCCTGGCTTGAGGGCCATCAATAGTTATGCGCTAACTATAACTTCATTTTTCAAACTGGTCCTGGCGCTACGGTTCAATCAAAGTTAAATTTCAGTGTTGATGATGTCGATGTTGTTGAAAATGTCGATTATGTCAATGTTTTCAATATGTCGGTGTTGTTGCTGATGAAAGAATGGCGATGATCATGTTTTCAGGTTGCGAATTTCCTTCGATCAGTGGGGGTACAAAAGGGAGATACAGTGGGACTATATATGCCAATGATTGCAGAATTACCCATCGCTATGCTTGCATGTGCTCGAATCGGGGCCATTCATTCGGTAAAATATTCTAACCCTTCAAGTTATAAGAGAACATCTTAAGAGGAGAACAATGTTTTTGTTGTGAAAGAAGATCTTAAAAGGAAGATTAGCATTACCAGTTTTAATGTACAATTGAATGAAGTTTGATGTCTGGAGTATATTGATTTTTGTTTTATAATGACCTTGTTTCCAGTTCCAGGTGATATATTTGCTGGATGATGAGATTTCTGTTTCTCTCCCTCTCTCTTTTTCTCCCCTTCTCTTTCGCTCTCTCTCTCTCTCTCTCTCTCTCTCTCTCTCTCTCTCTCTCTCTCTCTCCCCCTCTCTCTCTCTCTCTCTCTCTCTCTCTCTCTCTCTCTCTCTCTCTCTCTCTCTCTCTCTCTCCCTCTCTCTCTCTCTTTTCCGACAGGTGGTTTTTGGTGGTTTTTCGGCGGAGTCCCTTGCTGGGCGATTATCGGATTGCAAAGCGAAAGTTCTCCTGACTTGCAATGCTGTAAATAGAGGAGAAAAAGTATTGGTTTTGAAAAGTATTGTGGATAAAGCGTTGGAGATTACGGAAAATCGTGACGGTTTGACCATCAGTAAGACCCTTAAACTACTGACACTTAAACCTCGAAGAGGAGAATAATCTGCTAGTATTTAGGATCTTTCTCTTTTCCGTAAAGAGTCTGAGTTTGCCTAAATTACTTTGAAGTTATTGTAAAGATCGTTCAGACCTAGAAGGGGATTGAACTGGTAGTTTGTCTCTCTCTCTCTCTCTCTCTCTCTCTCTCTCTCTCTCTCTCTCTCTCTCTCTCTCTCTCTCTCTCTCTCGCTCGCTCTCTCTCTCGATCTTTTTTCCTTCCTTGCTGGAATGTCTGCTTTTCAGGGTACTATGTTCAACACTGGTTTATTTGTATTTCTTTTATACCTTTTGTTCCTTTTCTTCTTCTTGTGTTTTATGCCTTTTATTTCTCTTTGTCTTTTTGTATACTTTTTGATCCTTGCGTCTTCTCCTTGCGTTTTTTTCCGGTGGTCAGGAACTTGCCTTGTCTATGATAATTCCCGTGCCTGTTCTCGCGCTCAGACTCCGTTCACACCCGGTAGAGATAGATGGTGGCAGGTAAGACCATAGCAAAATTAATAGGTTCTTTACTTTCAGAATCTTTTCGAGTGCAGAAAAAAAACAGAGAGTACTTTACTTTCTGATGTTTTTAGTCAATTGTAAGTCAGCCAGCCTTTTACTGCAGTTTTGGCACACATCTCTCTCTCTCCCTCTCTCTCTCTCTCTCGCTCTGTATTGGTTTTATCATTAATGGACCCTTGCCCAAGTTTTTGTCTTTTCTGACCACATGTGTCCTGTTTTCTCGATGTGCCGGTATATAGGACGAAGTGCAAAAGCAACCTACAGAGGCGTATGTGGAGTGGATGGAGGCCGAGGATCCTCTCTTTATGCTCTATACCTCAGGATCTACTGGAAAGCCGAAGGTATAGAGGGAGTGGGAGAGGGAGAGGGAGAGGGAGAG
>JBBHKE010003477.1:221875-265870 GCA_037447655.1 Zygnema cylindricum
ATTTTTTTTGCTCCTAACTCTCTCTCCCCTCTCTCTCTCCTCTCTCTCATAAAGGATGTTTTTTGATGAGTTTTCCTCGTTTTTTTTATTATCTCTTCTAGAGTTTTAACTACTATTATCAGAATTGGTTCAGAGGACGTCGTCAGTAATACACTATTTACCATAGTAATAAGTTCCTACTTGTTTTAAACGAATTTTCTTGGTTTTCAATGAATTTTCTGAGGCTCACACAAAAATTAGCGTGGACACTGATAAATTTTTGGAGTATGTGGACCTCGAGAGTCCATAAATATAAACGAAACAATGGCTTTCATCCCTGTTAGTCATTCCACACTAATAGGTAAAAACTGATAAATAATTAGTTACCAATGTAACTTTCAATATTAATAACATTATTATGAAAAGATCTTCCTATGTTTTGTCTTGAAATAGAGGCCTGTTGGTCAAAAAGACAATGTATGACTCATATATAAAAAAGAAAAAAACAATCATGTTTTTCTATAAATGAGTATTCCTAAAAAGGTTTAACGATATTGCCCAATTTTGCGACAGAATTGCAAGCCTGATTTTTTTTCTCATTCAGCTAACTTTTTAAGTGATTTAAAAAAAAAACATTCTCTTTTAGCTGGTTTTTTATGTGATTTGTACAAACTTTTGCACATAAAATATGCTTGAAAACACAATAATAATGTGAGTACAGGTTGAAATATATCAATATTTAACTGTTGTTTCAACTAGGACCTATGATATGATATTGTGAATCAGTCAAATATTGACTTGTAGACATGAGGAATCAATAAAAGCAAAGGGATTTGTGCCTCTCAATATTAAAATTTTTGTTTAATATTTTTGTTTTTGGGATTTCAGGTGTACAGCGGATTGTGGGTGGATCACAGGTCATACTTATGTCACATATGGTCCTCTTTTAAATGGAACCACTATTGTAGTTTTTGAAGGAGTATGTAAATCGCCTTTAAAATCCACTTTTTACGGTTTATTATTCTTTGATTTTTTTTGTGTCAGTAGCATTCCCTTTTGTAAAATGTGTCTGATTTGTAAACCCTCGTAAGTCCCAACATTTCGGTATGTTTATACTCCATTGGAGGTTTTTTAATGACTGGGCATCTGATAATGATTAATGGCACTGTATTTGTGGTCATTTGAGGTTTATTTTTGACTAGGCTTTTGATAATGTCTCTGTATTTTTATTCTCCCGCTGGTCATTCATTCGGAGAATCTTCATAAATATTTCCCTGAATTGCGCGTTAGTTTTTGAAAACGTTTAATACTTGATCATTATGTCTTTTAAAATGTTTGTGATGATAAATGATGGTCTTTTTTATGGTTGTTTATTGTGGCAGGTTCCCACTTGGCCCGATGCAGGACGGTGTTGGGATATTGTGGATAAATATGGTGTGACTGTTTTTTATACGGCGCCAACTGCCATTCGTTCACTCGAAGCACAAGGAGATCATGTAAGTTGTCCTTTCTTTTAAACACCTTCACCTGTTTTGTTCCTGGGTTCTCTTCTATATTACCTTTCCGATTTTATCTTTTGGATAAATATGGTTTTACGGTTTTTTCTACGGCACCAACCGCAAATTGGTCACTTGAAGCACAAGGAGATTATGTAAGTTGTCCTTTCTTTTAAATATACTTTCGTTTGTTTTTGGGTTTTCTGCTATATTGTCTATAGGATTGTGTTTTGGATTGTCTTTCGAATTTTCTTGAGGACATTCAGCATATTCTACCGAGGCAGCTAAACTTGTATTGTTATTTGAGTTTTTCGTCACTTAAATCAAATTTTCTCCGTGTTTACTTGTCAGAATATTATTCCGATAGTTGAGATGGATACATAAAATTTTTACCTCCCGCTTGGTGGTCTCCAAATGGAAATCAGACACGTGTGCACGGAGAATGGTCGTTTCACCGATAACGATGTTATACCGTGCACATTTTGATTGCAAAAAATTAATACGTATCAAAAAACAATGTAGCGGTGATACTGAGTCTCTGACTGTTCCATACTTATCAACTTACTGAATTGCGTATCATATTTTTCTTAAAGTTCCAGTATATTGTTAAATTTGTTTTGTTGAGTTCTGTTGTATTGACCATTTTAAAGCGTAAACACATTGGGGCTCCACATCCGAGAATCAAACCATTACCTTAAGAATCTTGCATGGAAAAAAAACTGTAACGATGTAGCCTCAAAGATTCTCCACTAACGTGGCTCGACTATTGTGCCGTTTGATTTATTGATTCAGTGATTTAGTGATAGAGAATTTATTTGTTGCAGTTTGTTCTTAAACATTCGAGAGCTTCTCTTCGACTTTTGGGAACGGTTGGAGAACCAATCAATCCTCGGGCTTGGCATTGGTATTTTGATGTTGTTGGAGGAGGAAGGTGTCCTATTGTTGACACGTGGTGGCAAACTGAAACAGGAGGAGCCGCCATATCTCCTCTACCAGGAGTCCCTGGTCTCAAGCCAGGATGTGCCTCTCTCCCTTTCTTCGGAATCGAGGTGGGTCGTGAAAGATAGTGCTTGATCTTTTAGTTTGTTTTTTTGTTCGTTTATGAGATTATTGGTTTAGTTCATATCTGTGACAATTCTCGGCAGTTACATGATTTATTCCGGTTATTTGCCACTACTACGAATAGCTTTTTAATTTCAACTTACCATCATTGTTCCTTCCTCTCTACCTCCTTTCCTCCCCTCTCCTCTTCCTCTTCTGCCCTTCCTCTCTTCTCCTCCCCTTCTTCACTATTCTTTTTCCTCTGACTCTTTTTCCCTTCTCCTCTTCCTCCCTCTTCCTGTTTCCTTCTTCTCTTCCTCCTTCCTCTCTCCCTTCCTCTCCGTTCCTCCTTCCTCTTCCCCCCTTTCTCACTTCTTCTTCTTTCTTTTTTCCCTGTCACAACAGCCTGTCATTTTGGACCAGAAAGGACAGGAACAAGATGGCCCTTGTGACGGCTATTTGTGCATAAAGAAGCCATGGCCAGGAATCGCTCGCACTTTATTTGGAGACCATCAGCGGTTTCAAGAAACATATTTTGGGCCATGGAGAGGGTATTATACAACAGGAGACGGTTGTCGCAGAGATACCGATGGTTATATTTGGATAACGGGGAGGGTGGACGACGTAATCAATGTCAGGTGAGTGATAGCTGATACAGTATTCCATTGCCCATTAACAACTCAATTAATTAGTGTCGATTTGTTTTCACGTCCATTTGCATGATTTCACTGCAAGTCCACACTATTTCATGTTTTTTCTTTTTTCAGGTGCAGTCTATAGTATATATGGACTTTACAGCAAAGGAACTGCTGAAACTACTTTATCCGGGGATAAAGTTGTTTCGAAAA
This sequence comes from Zygnema cylindricum, assembly GCA_037447655.1. Classification (NCBI taxonomy): domain Eukaryota; kingdom Viridiplantae; phylum Streptophyta; class Zygnematophyceae; order Zygnematales; family Zygnemataceae; genus Zygnema; species Zygnema cylindricum. Next base: position 225,240 of record JBBHKE010003477.1, read on the forward strand.
GTCAAAATTCATTCACTACCAATTACATTCAACCATCCGATCACGTTTCTGTTAGGATTAACAAGCACCGCGTTTGAAGATTCAGAGAGTGTTGGATCACAATGTTTTTTTTTTTTTTGCATTTAGTTTTCTTTTATTGCAAAAGGTTTTATTCTAAAATGTATGTGTATTTTGCAGTGGCCATCGCATTAGCACGGAGGAAGTTGAATCGGCTTTGACTTCCCATCCTGACTGCGCTGAAGCTGCAGTAGTCGGTATAGACCACGATGTGAGACTCTAAACCTGTCATGAAACAACTCATTAAAGTTCTCGGCAACCTTAGTTCAAATTTGCGAAAACTATTGGAAACTCTATATGTTGTGACCTCTTACCATAGGCGTATTAAACCCGAAAAAGTGGTATAATACGCGTATAGTACGGGAAAACCACATATAGCCTTTCCAATTTCCTTTTCTTTTTCCTTTTCCGTTTCCTATTCCTTTTTCTTTTCCTTCTCCTTTTCCTTTTCCTTTTACCTTCCTCTTCCTCTTCCTCTTCCTCTTCCTCTCCTATTCCTTTTCCTTTTAAATCTCTCTTTCTCTTTCTCCTTTTCCTTTTAAATCTCTCTTTCTCTTTCTCCTTTTCCTTTCCCTTCACCTTCTCCTTCTCCTTCTCCTTCTCTTCCTTCTCCTCCTCCTCCTCTTTCTCCGACTCCTTCATTTTCTTTCATTTCCATTCAAATTTCTGTTCTGATCTGGTTCATGTTTTTTACAGATTAAGGGTCAAGGGATTTATGCTTATGTGGTCGTAATGGAAGGTGCAACCGCCGGTCCAGAGTTGAAGAAATTATTGCGAGAAACTGTTCGTAAAGAGGTGAAGAGGATTCAAGCCTCTTTGTTTGAATGTTTGTTTCAATGGTTTCCATTCAAATTGGAGTGGCAACTGAAAGGGAGAGGGAGGAGAGTGTGCGGGAGAGGGCGGAGGGGTGGGGAACAAGGAGGAGAGCCGGGACCGGGGAGGGGGAGAAAGGAGAGAGAGAGCCGCGAGGGGGAAGGGGAGAGAAGTAGTGTTCCAGTTTTTTCGGGGAAGTTTGTTTTTTCCCATGTTCGTTATAACTTGCGCTCATACAGAACCAATAGTTTGAATCAAGTAATATGGCAACCTGAGGTTCTTGTGTGTGTGTGTGTGTTTTTTTTTTTTTTCCTTTGAGCAGATTGGATCATTTGCTGCGCCAGATGTCATTCATTGGGCCAAAGGACTCCCCAAAACACGAAGTGGCAAAATTATGCGTCGTATATTACGAAAGATTGCGACCAATAAGACAAATGAATTAGTGGGTTTTTCAATTATACATCTCTAAGAAGCCTTGGAAACTGAGAAAATGTTGGATAGGACTTCATGTTTTTATTGCTAAGTTGTTATACAAATTCATAACTTGTTACTGTTTGTAGATTTTTCTTACTTGTCAGTCAATTTGTGTTTCTCTCACTGTCATATATCTGTTTGCAGAATGTTATTTATATTTACCTTCCCTCACTAACAAACTAACACAAATCCATGATGTCTGTTCCAATTAGGGCTCAACTAGCTGACAAAAATACTTCGTCGTTTGCTGAGATCTTTTATGTAAGAAAATATTAGTGGTCTAATATACTTCTTGTGTGTTTGTTTTGGTTACAGGGAGATGTTAGTTCCCTCGCTGAACCATCGGTGGTCGATGATCTCATCAACTCTCGTGGGATTTGAACACTGATTCATCCTTCTCATATTTGTACCGGAGATAATACGTTTTTTAGACTGGGTAATGTCTGTTTTCTAGACTGGGTAGTAATATATATATATTTTAGACCAGGTAAATGCTACGTTTTTTAGAGTGGGTAATATAGCTTCGCCATAGGAAGCAAAGAAGGTTCCTGCAGAGCTACTCCACTGTACCTTCTTTGGCTTAATGTTACTTATATTTGTAATGAATTATGATATTTATTTCGGGTGTTTCTCATGCCGGTTTTATACAACATGCTACTCTTTTTTAGGTAAAGTGCTGCAACAATTCGTGGTTGTAAAGTTGCGCGATTCAAGTCCAATCAAAACCGTAAGTTTAACGTTAAAAAGAAACTGGAAATGCAATATGTTTTTATATTCCGTACGGTACGTGTACTATCTGGGTGTTTTTAGTATAGTATGCTTATTGTCCGGCTATTTTACTTACAGCGTGCGTAATCTAACAAAATATAGCGTTTCGAACTGTTTTAGCACATTTAACCTGGTGTCAAAACTTGGAGAATGATTATCCTAAAATGATACGCGGGGTCGGCCATTACGAGCGACAAAGATGAATCAGAGCGCCACAGATTTCCGACTCCGGAGCAGAATAACACAAGGCTCAGATAGAATAAGTCACCAGGCAGTTTGATCAGAATTTAGAGTGGGTAGAGATAGGACAAACACAGAGAAGCTTCAGACAGATTTGTTACTTCCCATTATAAGAATGGAAGTACAATTGATGTAAGACAAAGTTGGACAAATTGTCCCTATTAATAAAGCTGGATTCCTGTTCTGTCTTTTCTGTTCTGTGAATGATAATTGCCTACTCCTGTGCACACAACTAAATAGCCTAACGCTAACACACTCACTAAGTGGCGGTTCAATCATAATCTGCCACGTGTAGAATGTCCACCGCACAATAAAACGTGGGGGACAACAACATGTTCTGACACACAAAAACTGCAAACTGAAAACAGATTCTGCAAACTGTAAACTGACATAATCCCGCTACGATTCCCCTCCCGAAAATATCGCCTATGCTAAACAAGCCGATTTGTCTATCAAACACAAATACTACGAAGCAAATCGGTGTACCGGAGAATCGCCCGGAATCGCACCAAAAACTAACATAAAATACCCTTACTGTTGAAGGTATACAAATCCTTTGCATTCACACTCCAAGAGAGCATGTGTTGCTTTTTAGCTATTACTAAACAATAATTGCAATCATTATTGTCCGGAGAGAAGCCAAAACACGCTTGTGAGACAAATAGGAGAAATTTTTAAATAAGTCGAGATGAAGAATGTTTTTTTTCCATTTAGTTATATCTGAAGTTCGAATATAATAGTTGAAGTAGACAAGAATACGAGGACACTACAATACTGTACGCTTCCATTTTGGAATTTATCCCTTAGTACTACAATATAGAGCCATCGCTATATAAGTTTATCACTCTGATTCCTTTGACCCGAGATCATAAACTACTGTAGTGTTGTTAAATTGTCCATTGTTATCGAAGGAATATTTTATTATCCAATCACTCTGGCACTACTGTAACGTACTGAATCTTGCAACTTTTTGCACATTCCGAGGTTCCGAAAGCGTCTATGTGGCCCGTATTCTGCGCGCGACCGTATGTTTAGGGTTTATTTTACCTGGGTTTGTGTTTTTTAATATTAAAAAAAACAACCCAAAGGAATAATAAACGACCCTAAACATACGAGCCCTTTTCGCATACCCGATCGCGCGACGTGACGAAGGCGTTTAGGAGTGCCGAAGGGGTGCCGCGGGTCCCACACTCGAGTGGGGACATGTAACGAACCCATACTGTAACTACAGTAGTTATGGCTCATGATGGGCCACGTGGCATTTTTTATATTATTGTAACTAATTTTAATATAAGGTTAGCTGCACTAAATTATATTAACCTATCTGATACATTATCAGTATGGGCCACTGAACAACTAAAGGTTGTCATTAATATAAATTAGTATTGTGTATCGGTAAGGATTTGTCGATAACCGATATGGTCCTTTTTTCGGGTATCCGATAATCGATATATTGGTACGATATATCGACATCGGTCTTATCGCCGATAAGTAGCCGATAATATCGGGTAATTATCGGCGATAATGCCGATAACGATAACTATCGGTGATAATTGTACGGACCGTACATATAATTGTACGGCATGTACACTCAACTGTACGTCTTATTCCCCGGATGTGGACAAGCACAGGAAGTACAGTAGCCGCCATGAGATCTGTACGGTTTTGATACGGATCCAGTAAAAACGATGTACCTTTCACATCCGACGCCATGGCTTTGTCCTTTTATTCCTGAGATCCACTGGGAAATGCCACGTGTCAATCTGTCGACTTTTTTGGCATAAGCTGCCAAAAGAGCCATTCCGGGATGCCGGCGCTCACGCTGGCCCGTCCGTTCGTGTTTTCTCATTCCAAGTCGTCCGTTCGATTCCGGCGGCGCGCAGAATGTTATTTTGCGTCCGTTGTACTTTTGTGTCCGCCGTCCTTTTCCAGTTCCATGTTCACCAGTTTTTTAGTAAAATTACGTACGTCGCCGTAAGAGTTTTGTTCAGTTAACCGTCCAACGTTTATATGCTGCGGTATCCGTGATAAATCGCAGTTAAGCGGTAACGGAACAGATTTTTATACGTGGCATGCCACGCTATATAAAATCAATAAAATAATACAGTATGTTATAAAGTACTATTGTATGCATACTATATATTTTTTAAGTTATCGCCGATATGGAATTTGTTGGTCCCAGACTGATATATCGGAATCTTTGACCGTTCGATAACCGATAACTATCGGTATCGGTGTTATCGCGATAAGTTTTTTACCGATACACAACACTACTAATTTATGACTCTGGGTCAAAAAAACAGTAATTTGAACTACACCTTGAATCGTTATTAGCGTATAGAAATTATTAGTGTAGAGAAAAAATTAGCGTCATTCATTCTAGTTTAGTGCCAGGAGACGTGGCAGATTATGGTCCACGTCCTTAAATAGTGTAGTTTATTATATTTAAGGTATCAATGTCAAAATTTTGGGGTGCCGATATAGCGTACATAAGGCAGAGGTCGCAAAAGTCAAAAAAAATCATACCCGAAACCGACCGTTTTTTTTTTTTCAAAATCTGAGTAACCGACGCCCGACCGAGTTTTGTCACGCTCCAAAATTGTTAACCGTTAACCGACCGTCGTTTACGAAAAAAAAAATTAACCGAATCTTGATTTTTCGTGACTAACCGTGCCCGTCCGTAACCGAAAAAGTACAAAATTAATCAATGTACGACGGAATAAGCCAATAATTACGATTTGTCGCGTTCCTTAAGATTTGCGAAATGAATAGTGTACTACCGTGTCAGATTTGCGACGCTTTGTCGCGTTCCCTAAGATTTGCGAAATGAATAGTGTACTACTGTGTCAGATTTGCGACGCTTTGTCGCGTTGCCTAAGATTTGCGAAATGAATATTGTACTTCCGTCTCAGATTTGAGACGCTTTGTCGCTTTCCCTAAGATTTTCGAAATGAATAGTGTTCTATCGTGTCAGATTTGCGACGCTTTGTCGCGTTCCCTTTGATTTGCGAAATAAATAGCTTACTACAGTAGCGTGTCAGATTTGCGACGCTAATCATGATGCCACGTACTTCCACGATACCAAAAGTACAAAGAACAATAATGTTGGAAAAAAAAAGTACAAAATTTTCTTTTTTTTTGGTTTTTTGTTTGACCGACCGTAACTGACCGTTTTTTCTTTTCCTGTTGAGTCAACCGACCGTAACCGCCCGACCCCCAAAATTTGGCAACCGAATCCGTTCCGGATCCGGCGCGGGCGGTCGGTTAACGGTCGGTCACGGTTTCGGTTGACCGTTTGCGACCTCTGACATAAGGCTAATAACGATTCACGGTGTAGTATGATAAACTCTAATAGCGATCGGCAGAAATCGCGTCGATTTTACGAAACGGTTTCAGACGTGAGCCACACGTGGTACTATTGTATAGTACAGTAATGTACTTTATAGTACTGTACTTTATTTTACTGTAGCGTGCGCATGGATACTTGGCTATTTCCACGTTACTGAATACAGTCTCAAAGTACGGGGAACAATTACTGGGAACATTTTTCATGAAGTTTTGACTTTAGCACATAGAAATCCGCGTACGTCATTGTAGATTTCTGCAAAATACGCTTTTTACAATTCCGTATTCCTGGAAAAGTGAAATGCTGATGCGGAATATGCTTTAACAAACTTGTGACCTTCCCACCATCACATAAAGCGCTTGTGCGCTTGAGTAGAAATGAATAGAATCGGTATATTAGTGTTATCAGCAATATTGTGCTATTGATCACAACAGTATTTATTCCAATTATTTGAAACTGGCCGTAATTATCTCAAGCTCTCTAAAAGGACGTCTTAAATTCAGAATTTAGAATCAGTACGAATCTTTCTGTCAGAACAAATACACTTCTGGAGAGGTTATGGTTGGCGTATCAGTGAAAATGTGGACACTTCAGATGAGAGCTCGTTATGGTTATGCCTTCTGGAGACAATGCAGTTAGTTGTTTCAATATTGCTGCATTCTCTATATCCAAGTATAGATCTGCCATGCATTTGTCTTCACGTGCGTAATATAGATCAGCTCCATTGACTGTTGATCCTTTCTCATTGTGATGATTCAAAAAACTTTGATTGCCCTAAAAATGGCGGTTCTCACATTGAATGGCATTTCACTTTGTCACCGTGTTAGAATGTCGTGATAGCAAAGAGAAAGAGAAAGAGGGAGGCGCACAGGGAGAGAGAGGGAGAGGGAGTGAAAGGGAAATACAGGAGAAATCCGTCCTGTTTTTCGTCTTTTAGGTTCATAAGTTCTATGTTGAAGGAGTGGAGCGAATCTAACGGAATGGAGGGCCTAGGATCTAATGCTAATACTGGTGCAAATAGCTTTTCCTTCTTAAGTCCCACTCACAGAGGCCTATTCGCCATCTTTTATAATCAACCACTTATTGCGGCATTCCTTTCGTTTGCGATTGCACAAGCCTTGAAAGTTGTGACCACATGGTGAGTTTTTTTTTACTGAAAATAATAGTTTAAACATGTCAAATCAGATCAGATGAGATCAGATTAGATTAGAACAGACAAGGAAAAGAAAAATGCAGGTAAAGAAACCAATGGATAGAGAAAGGACAAAGGGAAAGAAGGGATGTGAAAGAAAGCAAGAGCGTTTCTTCCATTCATATATGCATTTTGATGATGGATTCAGCTATAATCTGTTTTTATTCCTGTAAGCATACCAGACTTCGTATCTTGATTTTTCTTGTACACTTTAGGAGCCCTTGCATTGAAAAAGAAAGAAGCGTTTCTTGTTTTGCTTATTTTTTTCAGCTTCACATAGCTATGTCCTGCACGAATGCTGGTGATGGAATGTGCCTTACAAAGCTTTAGATTTGTGCATTATGAACCCCTTTTCTGGAATGTTTTGTACCTTTCGTGCCCCTTTTATTTTCGGTGATCCACACCCTGTCGTGTTTGGTTATTTTTGTCTGTTTGTGTGTATTTTGTCTTGATCACAATTTGTGTGAAGTATCATCACATACTGATTGTAGCTGCGTACTGAGTAATTATTATTAATTCTTGCTGTATACCTGATTTGCTCTCTGATCATAGGCAGTCATACACCATTGTTCTTTTGATCCATAAAACTGACTTAAAGGTTTATTACATCGAGAGGGTAACACACGTTGATTTCTTACTGAATTTTAAAGGTAGTGTAGTTTCGGGCATTGTCAGCCGAAAAATCGCTGCATTCAAGGAGATGTGTTTCCCAAGTATAGACAGTGAGGGGATTTGAAGAATATCCTTTGTTCCAGATAGTTTCGTTTTAGATTTGAACCATCTTTGCCTCAATTACTCGAATAGAGCTTCATTATTTCTAGACCTATTATATTCCCCGGGTTTAGCTCTTTTTTTTTAAGCTCTCTGCAGTTTCCAGCCAATGTCACTTGTTGCATGAGGGAGAGAGAGATGGAGGGCAAGGTTAGAGGGATAGGGAGAGGGAGAAGGAGGGGGAGTGGGAGGCCAGCTCCCGCTCTACCTCTCTATCAGATTAGGGCAAGAGGGAGAGAGTAACTTGAAACGGCTATACAGTTGAAAGGATATGCTCTCCTCTCCTCTAAAGACGGTGCTTGGATAAGGCTGACCGCTTTGGAGGACTCGTCTCTGCAGCTTTGTCTCGGAGGGGGATACTGGCAGACAAAGCGAAAAGAGGAAAGTAGAGAGGGATTATGGACCAGTGTCCCCCAGCCTCGGGTCTGGCCGGTGAGCTTCCTTCTGCAGTCATTAGGACTGATAAAGAGGTGGTAGTCACGTTTCGCCTGGGAGAGTGTGAGGCAATGGTGTAGAGTAGTTTCAAAACTGACAAATAGGGCCATTTCTGGGTTTTCTTTTACCGCCCCCCTTGTAAGGACAATATAATTAGGAACAGAAACGGCTGATGTTAGGTAAAAGACTGATGTTAGGGCTGTCGTTGTAGGAACCCTTTCCCCCTTCGAGTTGTCAATGAGCTCGTTTTCTTGATTGCTGAGTGTGTGCTGAGTGTTCTTCATTTACCAGAGACGATTTGAGGTGAAGCTCATGCAGCTGTTTAGATCTGGGTTGAAATAGTTTGTTCCAGGACTGTTGTCCTGGTGGAATGAAATGCAAAAGATAATTGGTAAAGTACAGCTCACAGAGTCGCTTTTCCTTTCACCTTACTGTTTGTCACTTTGCGTTGTTGTAAAATTTCTATGTCAGGTACAAAGAAAAACGTTGGGATTTCAAACGCATGCTTCAGTCTGGAGGCATGCCATCGTCCCATTCAGCTACAGTGATGGGCCTTGCAGCGACTGTTGGCTTCAGAGAGGGTCCTGCAAGCCACTTGTTTGCAGCATGCCTTGTTCTTGCATCAGTGGTAATTTTCTTGCTTCAATTGACCCCTTGAGTGTTAATGATGCCTTGTTCTTGCATCAATGGTGACCCTCTTGCTGTAATTGATCACTTAGTGTTAATGACAGAAAGCAAACACTGAAGCTTGAAGATTGCAAAATTTTGGCATGTGAGGATGACTTGATAACATTGCAATTCTCCATTGCATTCTCCTTTGGAGGTTTTCTTGAGTAGATAAGTATTCTTCACTAGGGTTTGATGGATCCAGGAAATTACAAGCCACACAAAAACTGGTCCAACTGCTTCAGAAATATCATGGCCTAAACTTTTCATTTGCTCATGTAAAGCCTGTAAACGGGGAGGGTCCTGTACCACCTCCTCAAAAATACTGTTTCTGAATTGATTGCAGTGGTTTTGATGTAGAGAACTGTTGATAGTCATAGATTGGAGGGTTTATGTGAATAAATAGGTTCACTAGAGGTGAAGGTTTTTCTTTTTTCTAGAAGAAAAATTGTCCATGTTGCTAAATTTTGCTTTGTTTCTTGCAGGTCATGTATGATGCTTCAGGTGTACGTCTGCAAGCAGGTCGACAGGCTGAGGTAGGGATGTTTTACATCTTGGCATAGATTTACATTCTGCTTAACCCTTTTTTATTTTGGCTTTCACGCCTAGGATCAAAGAGTGGAGAAGCAGTAATTTCACGGGGCAATCTTCTGGAAAGCTGCGAAAAACAGAGGGCCCTCTTTCTAGATGGATTTTGTGATCTTTTTATCGTTTGCAAAAATGCAGAGACGACGGTGCTGATTTTTTCATAGCATAACATTTCAGTTCATTTTTCATTGGACCTTTTAAAATTATAAAAATAGTTGTTTTTGCGGCACGCGCAGTGACCATCCAAACAATATAACTGTACTTAATACTCTTTTATTCAGCATAATGTGAAAGTCTCACAGCCTCTGGCGGAAGTCCTTGCATTGGAGAACTTTTATGGTAGCACTGTATTATTTCTGTTTCATTTGTATTATCGGTCAAAGTCATTTGTTCGTATGATGAAGGATTTTTTGAGTAAGTTTCTGTCAGCAAATTGTATGGGTATGTTAGACAGTCCTTATGGATAACACTATACTTCAAGCCTTCAAGCTCACGCGTGAAATTTGATTTTGTCCCTCATTGTTCTTGACCCAGTTTCTCTGTTTCTTTGTAATGTATTTCCCTTCAGTTTTTTGTCATTCATCCCTTGAACGTGATGGTATATTTGTGTTATCAAACAAGCCGTGTCTTCCAGTTATTAGTTTGCTACACGGCGAATCACTATTAGCGTTAAGCAATAATTAGTATGAGGACACAACCAGAACACAATTAGTAATATTAACGCCAACAGCGATTCACTTTGTGCTAATCCTCACCCAAACATTCCTTCTTACCATTTTGACCTGTCTATTATTATGTGCATTGTTATGCAGGTGCTGAACCAGATAGTGTATGAGCTGCCTCCAGAGCATCCTCTAGCGGATTCAAGGCCGTTGCGGGAACCCTTGGGGCACACCCCTCCACAGGTGCCTTCTTACATTTCGAAATAACCCAAAGGATCTCTAAAGGACGCACATGGATGTAGAATGTGAACATATGCTGGGCCACGTTTCAGATGAATGCCCTGTTGGTCCTGCTATCGGCGGTACTCTATCGATTTTTTTGAGTAGGGCTGTTTTGCCAAGTTATTATGCAACTGCACTCATGTGTCCTTTTTCCGTGCACCCATAAACAAGTGGCCAGGAACGGAATAGTCACATCTATTTGATCTTCTACTTGAACTGCTTTTATGTTTGACATGTCGTATTTTCGCTCTAGACAATTTTATTATATAGCTGTTTAATAGTGTCTATGTTGGGAAACACACAAAATACGGGCTCGAGCATTGGTAAGCACGTCTGTGTAGTTGTCTCCTAGTTGTCCTGAAGAGTAACAGATCTTAAAACCTGTGAAAGACATAAACCAGCGCTGGGGAACAGTCTTTAGTTTGTGGCAGTTTTTACCCTCAAATAGGTCTGGTGTGGAGTAGATAAAAGTGGGATGTTAAAAGTGGGGGCTGGGAAGACTACACTACCCACCGCTATTAGTGTTAGACATTTTTAGGGCTCTAAAACTTCTTTAGTTCAGTTGTCAACCGCTGGGTTTTTTTTGTAAAGGGAACAGTTGAAAGGTAACCGTCTCACCTTTCAATCGTGATATCAAGATTAAATATCAGACAAGTCTATGATGAGAAAAAGTACTTTTGAGTGCACGAAAAATGTTTAACGCTAATAGTGATGGGCAGTGTAGTATGTGCATTTACCTCTATTTAGGGTGAAATTGAACCAAACCAAACTATTAAGTTTTATTATCGTTTGGCCTTCAACAGTCTGAACCGCTTTTACTCTGTTTGAGCTAACTTTTAAACCGTTTGGTTCAGTTTTATCAAGTTCACTTGGTTTGAGCCGCCATATACTACAGCAATACGGTGATACAAAAATGTGAAGATATAATTGTTCAGTGATACGGATTGAAGCATAAAATAACAATATTGTGTACATCCTTGGTTTGAATTATTCACTTTGTGTGTACAGTATGTACCGACTCTTGTACTAAACACCCGCGCCATCGTAGCAGTACCATATGTCAAAAAGTTTTCAAAATTTTTAGTGTCTTTCTATGTGATGTCCGTTTTGGTTATAGTAATGGTCTTCAGCTGTAGAGGAAGGGGACTGACGTGCCATGATGACCCAAAACAGTTCTGTAATCCCAGGAACCTGTACAAATCAGAAGCTAACTTTGCCCATTGGTCTAGTTCAGTTTCCTATCCTGTAAAATTCAACTGCCGGTGATTGTCCACACCAAATTCTGTTGTGGTAAATTCAACTGACACTTTTTTTGAAGCACATTTTAGTTCATAAAATCAATTTTTAACCGTAGTTCAAAGAGATTGATGGAAGTACCACGAGGTACTTATTTTTGTCACTCTACCTTACCAAAACTTTTTTTTCGAAAGATTGTAGTCTCATGTTAGACAGTTTAGTTGATACCACATCAGCCACAATCCTTTAACCTGACTTTGCATGGAATTGTGGTTTCATTGTCTGAGAGGGTTTAGAATCCAAACCCACTCAACCCTGGGTGTCCTCAAGAAGTGTTCCCACTTTGTAGGTTTAGTTTTCTACTGGTGTCCATCTAGCAATTGGGGTTGTCCACGAAGCAAATTTTTTCTCGCGTTAGATAGAATTACGTATTTTGTACTGTAGGTAATTGGAGTGTTTGCAGTACAAAAAATGTTCATACTGTACGTATACTTTGTTCTATGGATTGAAGCTACAATCGTTCAGTTATTCAGTAGAGTACCTGGGAACCATATATGGACAGTGAGACATGTTTTTTTTTCACGGGATTTTTCACGGTTCAGTCTTGTTAATCGATTAATTATTTTGGTTTGACTAGTTTTGATTAGAGGCGAAATGGAGCTGAACCGAAGCAAAGCAAAGCCAATGCAATCCAAACCAAACCAAACCAAGCAGAACTATGCCGTCCCGTTTGGGCTGCTATTAGTGTGAAAGTATTGTGAAACCAATGCCAAATATAAAATTCACATCAGCTAATCTTACTTTTTCCCTATTTTGTGGTTTCAGGTTGCTGCCGGTGCTATTTTGGGTTGTGTTATGGCCTATGTTTTGTTTCTTGCGTCTCCTTCGAGTGTTTTGCCAGCGAAGCCATAATAGGCAATCTTTAGTTTTCGAAGGAGAGGAGTTCGGAGGAGGAGGAGGAGGTGGAGGAGTTTTCGAAGGTGTCTAAAACTGTTTCATTTTGCTTATTTCTCTGCCCTTCATTGCAGATAAAAAGGGCATTGTTGTTTTTATGATTTGGATGAACAGATTGCCGACCATTTCTAGAGTTGTCGGTCCTTCATTGCAGATAAAAAGGGCATTGTTGTTTTTATGATTTGGATGAACAGATTGCCGACCATTTCTAGAGTTGTCGGTTGATTGATTTTTGAGAAGAACGAGTGTTAAAAAGAGCTGGGGGTGAGATGTGCAATAGATTCCTCGAAATAGAGTAGAGGTAGTCATTTTTAAAACACTTAAAAGAACTTGAGGATGGTGTGTCTCCGGAAGGAATATGCAGGTGTGCGTCTGACCGAAGGAGTCCTGAGTGCGTTGCAGAAATAGCACTAGCTGCCATCTTTAGCAAGAGATTCTTTGTCTGTAGTAGAGACAGACGGCCGATTGCCGTTACCTCATTCGAAAATGAAAATGATTAGCAACATATTTTGAAAGGCATCATCATGTCCTAGTATTACGTACAGCTCCAATTATTGACAACGTGAAGGCAATGGGATTCTTTTAGTAGTTCTGTATGAAACGATTTAACGTTTTTTATTTTATTACTTAGTTTGGCTGGGATTTAATTTGCCGTTGATACTAGTTTTGTAGTGAAGTATTATTCGACAAAGCTTATTTGGAGCTTCATTGCAAAAGAGAGATTTATCTGAACCACACTCCAAATGTGCGAAAGCAAGTGGAACAGTAAATGGAATTACCCGATACGATAATCTTGTTGTATGGTATAATATGCGTGGTATGCCCGGACCACATCTAGAATTTCCAATTGTTTTCGCACATGTGAACCACTGGTTTGAAATTCTATGGGTTCCATTTCCCCACAGAAATCGCAGACCTAAAGAAGCTTATCGCAGACTCCCTATTGATACAAACCCTAATGATGGACACCTTGACAGTCAGAACTCGTACACAGCTTCACCCCTATGAAAGAAGACTTCACCCCTGTTGAAGAAGACTTTCTTAACAGTCAGAACTCGTATACAGCTTCACCCCTCTGAAAGAAGACCTTCTGTGTGCTCAGTTTCACCACAGAATGCAAAGCTTAAACATGTGTTTCGGACAGCATTCCTCACTTTGCTTTCCCTTAGAAATGCTGCCACCTTAACAAACAAAAACTCTGACCGACTGCACCCCTGTGTAGCGTGAGACTCCCCTGAGTCCGCAGCAAAAATAATCACTGAATTTGCTCCCCTGAGCCAGTTAGTTATGGCTTGCCAAAGATGGCCTATAAATACAAAAGGTCACCTCGAGAGAGGTGCCTCATTCACGCTAAGTCCTTTAACTCCTACTCACACCTACCTACTATTGTACCCTAGACCAATCAAAAGAGTGTACAGCACAAGAAGGTACAGTGGCCGGTTGTACTTCTTGTACGACCATTGTACAACATGGCCTTCTGGTTGACACTTGTCAGTTTGGGAGCCATCGTTCCTCCTCCCATCTTCTCCGGCGTTCAATGATGTGGCGCCACGTGGCACAGCGCACCGCTATGTCCGAAAGCCGCCAAAAATACATTCGGGTTTGGCGAGGGCGACGTCGTCCGTCCGATCATATATTTTACATGGTTAGATTCGCGTCTGCAAGCGCCGTTTGACTATAGATGTCGTTTCGTCAATTTTGGTCTATTTAAGTGAAAGTGACGTTTGTGTAACACTTTAACTAATTATTGAACCACATTCGTTTGTCGTTTAGTTAATGCCTTAATGGTTAAGGCGCATGTCTATAAAGATTTGCATAGTCCGAGATTCAAATCCTGTTTAAGGCAACATTTTGGTAATCTATCAATCTGTCTGCTTGTCTGCCTGTTTCTTTTTGACTATGGCGGCAGCCATGATGACTCTCTCTCTCTCTCTCTCTTCACTCTAGAGTCTAAATTAAAAAGTGAATATTAATTACTTCTTTTCAACAAGGTTTAATTTACGAAATGAATTAAAAGTTGCTAAATGTTGTTGGCCTGTACAATATGTGTACTATACGTGAAGTCCTGTATGGTATGTGTACTGTGCAGGGGAACATATGGCATTTCCAATTGTTTTTGCACAATAACCGATGATTTTAACCATGGTTCGAACTTGAATGCGATGCAGCAACCAGAACAGTAAAATGCGCTGGTGGACAAATATAAACTTGTTTTTTTCCCAAGGCTGAACTTAACATTAGGTGAGAACTGCAGGTAACAAGGATCTAATCAAATGCTTAGATTGTGGAAAAGCACGCTGTGACTAAAAGTTTGTTCTAGGTGCAAACGACACTCTTTCTCTTTGAGCAAAGAGAAACAAAACATGCACTAAAGTAGTGCATATACGCTTAAAAATAAAATCCTACTATCCCTGAAGAAAACTACACCATTTGATGACGGAAAAGTGGCAAAAATCTGTAATTACCATTTGCTAGTCGTTGGTTCCATTGTACATTGAAAATGTCGACATTGCACCCATATACAATATTTATTTGAAATGCAATGCGATTTTGCTAGCCTGTGTATTACGGTCACGTTGAAAATTCAAAATATAGGTTAACCGAAACTCGCGTCAAAAAGCACGAACCGATGGCTAAAGGTTGCATACATGTTGAAAAGAACATTCCCTTTGTAACGTATGCCAACACGTGAACAAACTTACTGGAAAAGAACTCAAACCCCGTCTCTTTTCGACATGTGAGAGATTGTTAACTAAGATAAATGTAAAGACAAAGTTAAGATAGTCTTGCCAACATAATGCAAGCAAGGCTAAGTGAGTACAACTTATTGAAACATAAAGAAATGGAAAACGAAACCACTTTACAAAAAATGTACAACACCTACGACCTCAAAGAGCATATAATGATGTGTATTTTATTGAAGTTGGCGATGTTCACACGCTATTGCAATTAGCATAACAAATACGAGATACCGAGAAATGATACCACTGGGGGTTTCGGATTTTAGTGACTTGGTGGACGACCACAGTACCGCTAATTTTGGACCATGTCAAGTTGTTCGATTTTGTTGTTTTAATTAGCCTATAATTTAATAATATCGATACTTTTAGCGAAATTAATTATAGTACACAAAACAAACTGCCAGTTCAATTATTTGTTAAAGTACACCGAAAACATGGACACTTCACAAACACATGTTTCAAACTCGTGCATGAATTGATACACCTGTGAAACTTTTTGGCCAATTGAACTCCAAATGATAGTGTTTTTTACTTATTAAACGTTGGGTTGGACATTAGCTGTTGCACTTTTCTTCAAGCAATTATTTTTGGTACAACATAATTGAAATGACGGTACAATACTTTTTTATATGATATCAATGCTTGGAGTACAAATGTTTTGGAAATTGGTGATGTAACGGGTGGTTTGCCACGACACAATTACTTATGCCATATGATGTTTTTCACCTAGTTAAACATTAGTGCTACTAGGATGGACAACAATTCCTCAAATGATGGAGGTTCTATCTATTCCGTACATGAACTCGCGCTGAAATTGTTTTTCATGCTTGCTATACATTTCTGTTGATTTTATTAGAAAAGCATTTTAGATTTGCTTCCCTTCGGTCTGTTTTTTTCCTAAGTGCCCATGGTATTAGATGGTTTACCATCGGCTGTACTTAAAAAAGCTCCATGTTACTCTTGTTATTAACATATACGTATGTCTCCTTATAACCGAGTGGTCCCAATAACCTCTATATTTCGATGAACTTGGTATTAGTGCAAATAAATTATTAGTGTAACATTTGAGTTAAAGGACCTAACGGCATCAAATTATTAACGCTTATTTACATATATAACACTAATTTGGATACACTTTCCCGTAGTGTAGCCGCTATAGCTTATGTTCACATAGTTGACGTTTTAATACGTGAGGACAGGTTCGCTCGATTTCCCCCCGACTTTATCAGTAGGAATAAAATCTGAGTGCGCTTTTTTTTGTACTTTTCTGTACGAGATAACAAGCAGTTTTTGTACGGACCGACACATTTTTAATATCACACTTTAAAATAGTAAAATACCTCCTGAAGTATAATAATTGACACTAATTTAACCGTATCTATATTAGAGTATAGTATTATATTTCTATTCTAGGTTCAAGAGTCGTAATTTAGTGGCGCTGACATAGTGTTATTATCACTAATAGCGACTCACGGTTTACCGTAGCACCCGACCACGTCGATGTAAAAAAAGTACGTTTTAAATTTGACCAGAACGGGAGAAAAACGATGTTGATACGCTTCGCCCCAGGCATCGAGAAAATATGCAATTTAATTGTTATTTTAAAAGTGTAATAAAACCGTAATGGCCGCCTTCGAATGGAAAGCTGTTTCGGAAAATGCAAAAGTAACGTGACGACTTCATAACGTTCAGCAATCGTTGTCCAAAACAAGCTCCACTGACACGTGCTGCCCGACCACCGCCCGCCATCTATAATGAAATTTCGACGTTCTGAACTACCTTTTTGTCGTATCTGCATATTTGTTATTTGTACGTGTCCGACATTTTTCTCTTTTGTGAGTTTGCCCGCAGATTTCTGCCACATCATCAGCGGCTGCGACGTCACTTTTATCGTTTGTACTTCGCGAGTGGCTTCGGGCAGGGTTCGAGTTATGCCACGCTTGTCGGAAGGGTAAAAGTTAAGCGTCCCGCTGGAAAAGCTAAGCGCTTTTCAATAGGCTGTCGTAAAATTTTAACTTTAACATGTAGACGAAAAGTGTTAACATATGACAGTGTGTTCGGATGGAAATTTTCCCTACATCGAAATCATATCTGCTTGGATACGAGGGAACTAACGCAAACTGTACCTTTTACAGCTATGTCCAATGGGAAATCTTGACGTCAAACGGCTCGGGGCTTTTGAGTGGTTGTAGATTTTATTTCCATTATACAGAAAGAAGAACTCTGAGCGAAAAAAAATAGAAAAACCTTAAAAACGTTGAAAAACCTAAAAAATAAAAAAAACTCACACCTGCTTCAAACATTTTCAATTTGGTGCAGGTGTTTTCAATTTCAACAAAAGACAGAATAAAAATCACAAAGTATGAAAACGACAAACCCGCCGACCGGTGGCCGTCGAAATTTACGCCTCGATGGGATTTCCCATCGCACGTCTTGCAATAAAGTTTCATTTCCTTTCAAATTTACATTCTCGATTTGTACAGCCTGGAAGACGCGCTTTGGTGTCCCAGTGAAAATTCTGTAGTTTACACGTGTCTGCAGGATTTGCTTTACATTCTCGATTTGTACAGCCTGGAAGACGCACTTTGGTGTCCCAGTGAAAATTTTGTAGTTTACACGTGTCTGCAGGATTTGCATTCTCTTTTTGGGCCATTCATCGGAAAAATATACACCGTCGATATCTATTAGTACTGTACAGTAGAGCATTTCAGTGAGGACTCGTTTCAAAATGCAAACGGACAGCGTTCAACATTTAAAGCGCTGTCAGCGATGAGTCAACGTCCGCGTCAAACAAACGTGCCGTAACCCACATCATCGAAACAAACTTCTGACACCTGCTATAGTACTGTACCTGCTTTTTCGTACGTCGTTGTCACAACCGCACTCACACGTGCCGATAGTGTAAGGATGTAAAATGCATCGTTTGTCCAGGAGAATGTGTGCAGACAAAACCGGGGGTTGCCGTACTTCAGATGTTACAATATTGTTTTTCGGCCTGACCTTCCATTTCCGGCACCAACTAAGGTAGGCAGGCATGTCGGTGCAGCGATCTCTGACTTCTGAGGGTCAATGTGGTCTCCTCGTTACATGCCAGGTCAGCAGCAGAAGCTCTTTCGTACAGTCAATGGAGCAATAAGCAATCATTTTGAGCCACGATGACCACTTGGAATCGCGAAGAAAATTCAAAGATTTCATCTATGCAATTTGGAAGTACCCCCGTTTAGTACTTTCAAACAGTCCTTTGTACGTTCCTCTGTGCGCTTTCATTAACTTCACGCGGTTGGAAAGGTACATTACGTATCCAGTGCTGTACGGGTTAGTAGATCTTTTCTGCCCACCGTACTATCCAATGATGTTTCTTCTTTACTGCCCGCTAAACTGACCAGTAACCCGATGACGCTTAGCTCCCCTGTGTTTATCGACCGTTGGCTAGGAGTTTCATGTCACGTTACACGTTGCTTCAATAAACAGAAAATGGCCACGGAGCACTGCAGGGTCCTTTTCGAATTCGGCCACTTTATGGAGTGACATGATGCTGATGAACGTTTGTCATTATTGAGCCACCTCCGTAACTTCTCTCTCCCACGCCAAGTGATGTGATATCTCTATCATAACTCTCGACAGGTAGCGTTTTTGGTGGCCTCATACTGCAGTCATTTCTGTCTTTTTGTGTTATTCAAACTAAAAAACTCATGGCTAAACTCTTCATTTGGTAGTACAAGCTTCAAGTTTATTGTTCAAGTTTGCAATTACAGACTAGTGACACCTGTTGCAGTTGAGGTAGGGTTAACAGTTTCAGTTATTGTTTCAAGGTTTGACATGTTCTGAAGCCAACTGATTAACAGGTATCAACAGGTACAGCTAGTTTAGCTTTCTAGTTAGTTTTGTTTATTCTACTTACTTTGTTTGAGGTTTATCCTGGAATAGTTTTTATTTTTTTTCTGAGCGATTAGTCATGGGAGCCTGTGTCTCGGCTCCAGTCGGTCTCGGAGAACGCGCATCCTCAGTCTCCAATTTAAAGACTGAGTTGAGTCTCACTTCTGAACTGATTAAGACTGAATCTGAGGAATACTTTCTTGCAAAAGGTAAGAAGAAAGTGTTTCTTAGTCTTTTTCTGGCTGGTATACCGATTGTTAGATATGTGAAAAACCTGAACGTTGCTTAAAGTTTGAGGAATTTGACATTTTGTAGAGATGTTGTTTGCTTGTTGTTTATTTTCAGACTGCTAAGACCAGCTAAGTAGTGGCTTTGATGGCTTATTTTGACAGTAAAGCAGTTTTTGGATAGTGAATTTTGAGTTGTCAGATTCTCTTTGCAGACAAAGGCGTTTTTCATTTGAGCTGTTTGGCAACACTGGCACGTATCATTTTAGTTTATCTTTTTTTAAGGTCCAGTTTTTATTTTTGTGTGTGTTCAACTTCTTGGTATTTTGTATTTTGCATTCTCATTGACTTAGCCTTCACTGCTATAAAGTTACAGTTCAAGGTACTAAGAATGGCTCATTTATTTGCAAAGAATAGCACAAAATTAACGATGAGCTTATTAGGTAGGTTTTAATGCTACAATTGTTCCATCACATATGTAAGGTCGTTGCTTCATTCTTTTGCCGTGACAGGTTTTTTTTCTTTTGCTGTTTTTTGTGCGCGTTTCAAAATCTTTATTTCTGGCTCAGTGAATTGGAACTGCCATTGTTAAATGCAGGAGGGGAGTTTTCACCAGAGCAGCAGAAAGTTCAAATTCTTTCATCATTACTGGATGATAAAACATCACCTACATCTCCGTGCTCCCCTCATGACCAGGTCATTCCGTTTGCAAAAAAAGTCACATATCGCGAGCTGCAAGTGGCCACTCAAAACTTTTCCAGCAAATATATCCTTGGTGCAGGCAGTTTTGGAAATGTTTACAGAGGAGTTATGTTAAACCTTTCATTCGATCCTCCTGAAAATGCTTCTCAGAGTCCAAGTTCAATACCGTCCTCGTCTGGAGCAGTAGAGGTGGCTGTTAAGGAGTTAAGTGAAGACAGTCGTCAAGGATACAAAGAATATTTGGTAATTACTGATTTGCACTAGTCTCCAGCAGGTTTTATTCTGATATCCTCTCTTTTCCTTTGCTCTGATTCTACTGAACGCGGTGTCTACGGGGGCAAAAACAGAAGAAACACCGATCTCCCTGTCTTCCCTTTCTTTTGTCCTTTTCCTGTCATACTCGAACTTGCATTCTACTTTTATTTTCCCTCCGTTTACTTGCCATCTCTGTTATTTTGTGAGCCCATAATGATGTATGCAAGTCTGGTGATGAAACATTTTAACATTACAAAATTGCAACATATTGCACCTCGGCGTCCTTATTTTGCCCTTTTTTTAACTTTTAATGGGCACGATTATGAAGAGATATTTGATCTGAATTTTGAGGGCAGACAAAATATAATAGTGCAGAAACATGGCTTATAATGTTTAGCAGTTTATACTATCCACTAGTGATGCTTCAGCGGATTAGTGGTTTTTTTTTTTGTGTTCTTCTGTGTGTTGCATATGTCTTTAATTGTCTTTGGGTGGATTTGGTCATGTATACATACTGCTGTTATTGAGGTCACGCCTGATGTGGTAGACATGCAAATTCATGTTGAATAGGGCATCTCTTCTTTCGTCTGAGTTTATTTTCCGGCTATTTTATGCCTTGAGCGTTTGTCGACAAAAATGTTGAAGTTCCCTGGTTTGACTATGTGTATGCGGGTTCTATCAGTTTGTGTCAGAAGGGAAAACTAGCAGCCATTAACTTCAATAGAACTGGCGGAACATCAAGTTTTTGATAATAATTCTTGAATAGGCTGTTTAGAAGATCACCACACAACTATGCTTTTGTAAAGTTGATCACTCTAATTCAAGTAAGTGTTTTTTTTACCCGAAATAATGAAATAGTGTTTGTAACACTATTTTGTTAAGTGGATCATAATGATCCACGTGTCAAAACATATTGGGCAAATAATTCACTAACTCTAATTGCGATGGGCGCTGCTGTAGTGAAGCATTAGTTTGATTTTCTTTTGGATTTCACATGCAGGCTGAAGTAGTAGTATTGAATCGTGTTCGACATCCAAATTTGGTTCGTCTTTTGGCACATTGTCATGAGGGTGGAAGAGCTTTGCTAGCTTACGAGCTTTGTCCTAATGGGCCCTTAGACAAGGCCCTTCAAAAAGGTGAGTTTGCAGTCTTCAAAGTTGAATTAGTGTGTTTGTTTTCCTCCTTTTCCTATCTCGAAGGTTCCGACTTCATCTCTTGCTTTCATGACTTGGACGAATAGTCTCCTGAATTATAAGAATTGCTGAATTTGAGTTGTTTCTAAAGATCAACGGCATGTCGTAACGATGAAAACTGTGTCGTATGGGTTGATTAATGGAACAATTTATTCTGATGGATCATGGATTTTTAGAAAGTCTCAGGGTTCAGGCGGGTTTTTTTTAGTAGAACATTGATTTTGCTTCAAGTATAGATATGATCAAAGCATATATATGATTGATGTTGTCTGTTGCTTTTTGACCGGACTGCTGAACCTTAAGCAGTTTTATTCTGCATCTATGGTTTCTTTTTCAGGAATTGACGGGGGAAAACCACTACCGTGGAGAAGCCGGGTGAGAATAGCTGTTGGAGTTGCAAGAGGATTGCAATGTTTGCATGAAAACAACGTGATTCATCGCGACCTAAAATCGAGCAATGTGCTGCTTATGGAGGTGAGGATCCATTGCCATTAGAGAATCTTTTAGTACCTTTTAATTATTTTAGTGTGCCAAGCGAAAACAAGACACGGTAGTTTTTCAGGTCTAAGATTGTGTGCAGTCTTGGATTTCCGTCTCCCTCTCTCCTCTCCCCTCTCCCCTCCCTCCCCCTCCCCTCACCCTCAGAAGTTTTGAGCCATGTCCCCGTTCCGTAAACCGTAAAACCTTCCAAGAACCTAAAAAAAAACTGTAAAACCCCAAAAACCTCACAAAACCCTTCAAAACTCTATATAACCCTAAAACACCTCTACCAAACCCTAAATG
The DNA here is from genome assembly GCA_037447655.1 of Zygnema cylindricum. Lineage (NCBI taxonomy): Eukaryota > Viridiplantae > Streptophyta > Zygnematophyceae > Zygnematales > Zygnemataceae > Zygnema > Zygnema cylindricum. Next base: position 247,501 of record JBBHKE010003477.1, read on the forward strand.
CTGATGCAAGCATTTCTCTGGTCGATGGGTGTCTCGGCTCATTCAGGACTATTCTGCAAAAGTGGCCGATTTTGGTTTGGCTCGAGGTGGTCCCATGGCTGGTCAGACTCATGTGTCTACAAAAATTATGGGGACAGCCGGATATCTTGACCCAGGTTATATGGCTAGTGGTGAGTCAAAATCCGAGGACTTCCCATTTGAAAGATTATTCATGGTCGAAGGCTTCTCATAGAATTCTTAAATTCGTAAGAGCAAATGGCATTTTTGTTGTACTTAACTTTTTCGAGGCATTGTTAAGGATTTGTTGTGCTTCTTTCTCGAAACATCTTTATCTTTTTTGGAACAACTTTTATCTTTCTCTGAAGATCTTTGCTCATCTTTCTTTTTTTCGAAACACTGTTTATAAATCGCAAGTTTTTGAGTTTTTGTGCTTTATAGCTGACTAATTTTGTATGGTTTTTGAGCAGGCCGTCTCACGAAAAAAAGTGATACATATGCCTTTGGTGTGATGTTATTAGAGCTTGTGACGGGACGACCTTCGATGTATGGGACATTGACTTTGACTTCGTGGATGAGTCAATATCTGCTTCAGAAAAGACCGGAGGTGGAGAGGTTTGTTGATCCCCGGTTAGGAGAGGACTATGACAAGGTGGAGGTAGTGAAGATGATTATACTCGCTAAACATTGTTTACAAGAAGACAGACTAAGGAGACCAGAGGTACAAGCAGTGGTCAATGCCTTGGATAAAAATTTCTCGGAAGATAGTGATACAAGAACTGACTTTGTCTTGTTTAAGAAATAAAGATGGTTGTTGTGGTGATGAAAACTGTGAGGGGGAGAGAGAAAGCGAGAGCGAGAGGGAGAGAGAGAAGAAGGCTGGAGAGGGAGGAGGAGGAGACGGCTGGAGAGGGAGGAGAAGGCTTAGGACAGCTATGGTCACTTGAGTTGGTATAAACTCTGTGTGGAGAACTTTCTGCCTAAATTTTTAGTTTAGGTCGATTAAGTCAGTTCTATAGTGGAGACTGACTAAAAGGTTCGCGACCATGGCTGTCCTTCCTTCGGTTTTTATCAGTTTTGCTCATGAACCGAGAAAAAGTTGTATAATAATGATAGGTTAAAATAAAAAAAGTTTTGTAAAGCTAATAGTGAGAGTAGTGGTGCTTTCCTTCGAGCCATTAATAGTATTTTGTGATAGTATTTTTGGTAAGTTTTCTGCGGTGTTCTACTGCAGATAACTCTAGTTAAGAAGGTTCACAAGATCCTGCTTGATTCTTAATCTTATTTTGGCACATGTAAAGGGCGTTTTCCGTACAAAGAGGCGTAACGGAAAGAAAAATGTTGCTGGTAAATCGAGAGCATGTAACCACAAGGGATGAAGTTAAATACAAACTGGGAAGAGTATATTGTAGATTCGTCTTTGAAAAACAAGATTCTCGAAGTCATTCTGAATATGTTGCTAAAAGTTCTCATAGGTTGTCATAATCCCAAGGCACTTCTGGGGTTAAGTGGTCGATATTATGCCGGCTTTAATGCAAGCTTTAATTTAGCAGTTTTACTATCACGCTTTCATAATGCAACTCTAGTCTTTTTTATCATTTTTATTCGAAGTTGTTGTTAAAATAGCGGTTGTAACTGAAGGTCTTGTCACACTAAAGCTTGTTGGGCTTGCAATTGCAAATCTGCTCAAATAATACACTATATGACAAGTTCGTTAACACAAGAATCAACGCAAAAAGTAATTCAAGCACGAATTGGAGCACACCAGAGTGTATTATTTCAATTCTTTGATCTGTGGGTTCTGCTTTTTGTACGGCAGTATGGAGACCAAGAATCTGAAACTCACTAAGCCGGTCGTTAGGAAACTTTTCAGTCTTCGACAAGAATATATTGGTTCACTAAGTGGTTAACACAAGTTTTAGTGTGGCTGCGGCAGTCCTTGTGTTGTTTCTGGTGATAAAGTAGCAGTGCTGTGTTTTGACTCCTAGATCAGATTTTCGAAAATTTGAAAAGATTTGCAAATTCAAGCCCAAGAAGGATTTACTGTGGCTAGGCCTTGAAACTTACAGGTGGTCTCCTTCAGGGTGCAGAGTGGGTATGGGTTGGGGCCGGGATCCTTGTATATTTTTTACCCGTTTAGGTTTGGCTCTCCTTTTTTTGTTGGTTTGGTACTTGTTTTTTGTTAATTGTTCAGTTTTTATGTTTTGTCCATTCGTCATTTTTTCTGTGGTGTTGTTCGACTTCGTTGGTTTGACCTTTTGTTTCACTTTAGGTTTATATTCGCTTTCCGGTTCTAGTTTCTCTCCTATGTGAACGCAATATTGAAAGACTTGATCTTAAGGTAGCATAATGCAAACATTCTTATAAAAAACTCATTTCTTTTAGTCAATATTACTGCCCATCCTTAACATGGTGTATTAATTTGCCACTGTGGAAATGGAAGATTGTTACCTGTCAGTTGCTTGCTTCAAAAAAAAAATCCCAACGGTTATTTATAAAGCTATAAACTGTTAACTGACTGGAAAACTTATGTTTGTATATTTCTGTTGAGCCCACACTATACTAGGGCAAGTTCATCCATTTCCTTTCTCAACACCGTCAACGTGACTCACAGTATTTCAATATCCGCACTAATTTTGAGTCAGCATTAATGGTGGCTAGAAGCCTAGAAGTACCCTAGCCATTGTGATTTATGTAGATTTTCGCAAGAGCGACGAACCAGAGGAAAGCAGCTTCGGCACGCTTCAAGGACGTCCATCAAAAATTCAAATTTGAAATTCGCCACATGACGTGTAATGATGTCATCGTGTTATGGTCCAACAAATCAATAATCCGTCATGTTTGACTACTTCCAACGAAAAAACCAGAAAACGACATGAATCGTACGCGCATTTCTGTTGAGTTTTGTTGCGCAGTTTAGGGTGACATGGAGCATCGTACATTCAAATCTGCAGCATGAAGAATAGCCTCAGGATGGATTGCACGACAGGAAGACACCTGGCATGAAAGCACCACAGTGCACCGTTGTGGGGCTTTATGTATCGAGTCCTAAATTATGATAAGGGTACGGGAATAGCAGGCTGCCACATGGAAAGGTCGAAGTAACAGTAGAACTGGGTGTTGTAGGAAGACGTGAAGTGTACAAACATACTGCATGACACATAGAACTGCTGGAGTTTGCTACGTCTTCGTACTTTTTCCACAGAGACATCTGACCTCATCCATTCACCATATGCCACGTAAGCTAACAAAGCGTTCAAAATCGGCCTTCTTGCTCCTCTGTGCAGAACTCATCATCACCAGAAGTGACACGTGTCACTCAATCACTCTCTGGTCATCCTTGCCGAGTTTTCGTGGAAGTTCTAAAGATTCCTGTAGGGAATCAAATAATCAGTCATAGCTTCTATTCCGTCAATCCGTTCTGTAAAACCCTAAAATCCTCACGAGCTCCGTTTCGATAGCCATGGCGCCCTCATGGAGCAGCCATGGCCTTTTCCAGCGAAGTTCTGTGTTTCGTCGTCTTTTGAGACACGCCAAGTTACGGAATTGAGGCTTGTGCTTTTATCTTCTTCACTCTCTCCCTCTCTCTCTCTCTCTTTCCCTCTCTCGTCCTCTCTCTCCCTCTCTGGGCTCCTCGTGGCACGCTAAAAGTTCATCATTGAAAAAAGAAAAACAAGTGAAACAGAGATATTCGCCCATGGCGTGTGCCTCTTTCCTTCATCCCAGCCTTTCGATCAACAGTTATTTTTTTACTCCTTCGCAGAAGCTACAGTTTCCTAGATCTCGGATTCAACTTTCACATGTATGGCAGTATTCTGTTTTAGGGGAAAATAGAGCAAGAAGAGCATGGCTATCTGCTCGCTCATATGCATGGACTGCAGAAATGGAGTGGACAATCCCATCATCGTCAGACGATAGACAGACAAGTGTTTTGTTGGCAGTGGAAGGTGAGATAAAGCTTCACCCTTACTTAAACGATTTTTGACATATGTTCCGCAATTGTTTTCTTCCCTATTTTACATGTACATTGTTGCTTTTTGGAGAGAAGCTGGTGCATCAAGGCATGACCTTTGTCTACTTGATGGATATGAATATTTTGAAGATAAATGTACATTGGACTTGGGATAGGACTAGCAACTTGGGACATAGAGTGCACAAAGCATGAGAAACGAAAGGCAGTCATTGGCTTTAGTTTTTATAGCTTGTTAATTTTCTAGGGTTCAGAGTAAGTGGTATAAGTTTCTGCTGTTTAGTATAGTGCAAAGCTCTCCCTACTGGACACCCAGGCTGTTAGAAGACCGGGTTCATGTGTCATACAGAGAATTGTTGGCTTTCGTTGGGATTACCTTTTGATCACTTAAAATCTTTGAACCGTTGTTAAATGGAATGCGTTTTTCCGTTGGTGTTTGTCAGCTTCTTCCGCTGCCATTGCCAGAGAGGCAACAGATGGAATTATGGCACTAAGAGATAAACAGCTATATTGTCAGTTTTTGTCTTTGATTTGCCTGTTTTTATTGGATGATGGGACTCAAGTGCTCGGGAAATTGTGGAAGTTTTTATTTTTATTTTTCACTTGTGTTCTACATTTTCGACTGAGCGTCACAGTGAAAACAATAGAAATGTACAATTTGACGCAGTGAGGAATGAAAATCTGGGACTTTGGAAATTTCATTTTCTAGAGTTTTACAGATGCACATTTCATGTGGGAATGTTTTTTGCACGTTTAGATTCTCTGGAATGCAGAAGACAGACACCATTCCGTTTTCAATTCCTTGTACTTGGAAATTGTAGCTTTCGACAGTTTTTAACAGCTTTTGAGTTTCCCTTCCTTTTTTCTTCAATCACCTTTGGTCTGGAGCTTTTGTCAAAAAAGCACGAAATAATAGTGTTGACAACACTATTGAAGGGATTGGACTACAAGTCGCAACATTTGCCTAACTAAGTTAGCGTTATACATTCTTCTTCCGCATTTACGCTAATAATTTATTTGCACTAATAGCAACGGGCGGTGTACACAGTGAATTGTTATTAGAGTGAGAAATTATTAGCATGGCGTTTATGTTAGTATTGTTGATTCTATTTCAGTCATGAATGTCGTGGCTGATTTTGAACTGTTCAAAGAATTAGCGTTAAGAAAAAAACCATTAGTATTTCTACGCCATTTTATGGCCAGAGGGTAAAAAAAAAGGCACCAAATCAGCGTTATTAACGCAATAGCGATGCACGGTGTAGATTCATGTGGCCGTCAAGGAGAAAACTTTAGAAGCCCGAGTCTCTGTTTGCATTTTCAGAGTACCTAGCAAGGGAAGTTTTGCTGCTTTTGCAGGGCAAGTGGGCTGTATGGAGGAGATGTTACTGAACAGTTGCTGAGTTCCCTACACCTTCCATGATGTGAGTTTTCAACAGACTGCGAGGATGGAAGTCGCATTTTCAAGTATGGGTCGCGGGATGAGCAGGAGGCATTACGTTCGGTGGAGCTTGTGCGGGAGACAGGGGAGGGTTTGGAGGATGAGGCAGTTAATTGGACTTTTTCGACAAATGGTGCTGCAGCAGAAAATGGGGAAGGATTGAATCGTAAACAAGTGGAAGAAGGAGAAAGTGACAGGGAACGGGAGGTAATTCCATCTGCTTGTTACTAACATCGACATATGTCAGTTTAGTGTCGTTTTCTTTTTTTTTGTTTGATGTTTTTCTACGATGGCTGTCACTCTTGCCATGTGTATCCATTAAGTGAATACGAAGTCCCAAATTCAGTGTCCTTCGGGGCCCTTGAAAATTCAGAGAGCCAATCTATTGTAAATTCCTTGTTACCGTTTTCAGCTTACAGTATCGCATTCTCATAACTTTTACCTTTGCGGAATCCAGGAAATGTTCGAGGAGGTGGTGGTTGAACCAGCAGATGTGTGTTTTCCATATGAGTAAGCTTGACCGGCCTATTTTACCTTATGTTGGTCAAAATTGAAGGCTGCGAAAAATGCCATCCTTATCTTTGGAAAATATTTGAATCTTATGCGCTTGTCTGTAGCAGAAGTCAGGTCTCTGCTAGGTTGATAACATTTCGAAACGTCAAGTTTTTATACTTGACAAGGCAAAACTTGGTTCAGTGATGTTGATCAAATGCAAGATTTTGAAAATATAAAGCCTTCTCTTGTAGATGGTGAATCGACTTTTACACTACCATGTTTCTATGCTAATTTTGATAATCTTCAAACTTCTACAAGTCCAATGTTGACTCGAGGATGTGAAATTTTGACCTTTGATGTTTGCATTAATGTAGAGACCTTATCAATTCTTCTTTTCTGAATTCAAGACTTGTGTACCATGTCCTTTTCGATAAGATCAGTCTTGTTTTTTTGCGAGTGGGCTGAATTTGGATGGTCTTTCCTGGGTGCGTAGAGGAGAAGAGGAGCCTGAAGTGAGATGTCCATTGAGATTAGAGGCGGCGGTATCCTCCATCCCACATCCCGCGAGGGTGAGTTTTACGCCTATTTTATCCAACATGATGCTCAATACTAAACTTTTTTGGGCCATTAAAAGGCACGTTGCAATGATTTACGATTTAGCTCAGCTTGTTGAAGGAATAAATGGCTAAATGAAAGTCCTTAACGAAGCTACTCAAAGCTGTATAGGGCCGCCTGCCATTATGAAGAGAGCTACATGTGTATTGCTATCAGCGTTGAAGTATTTTTTGCCCTTCAAACTTAATTTTTTCCGTTCACTTGCCGGATTATCCGGCTGCAATTGAAAGCTAAAATTCATACCTTTAGATTTGCGGTCTCCAAATGAATTCGGATACGTGTGCACGGATAAAAGCTGATTTAAGTGGAGAGAAAATATCTACGCTAATAGCAATATACAGTGTACTTTGTTGAGGTATGTTCAGCATCTTGCCTGGAGCTATAAGTAGAATCCTAAGGATTGCATAAACTAATTGTCATCTCGGAAGAATATCTATCAATCAATTGAAGAATGTCAGCAATGAGCTGTGAAAACCCCATGGTAGCATCATTTTATGCATGCATCATGTAAGTTGACAACTGCATATGTCTTTTATGTGTTGGAGTCGTAACATGACCAAATGGGATGGATTGATTTGGTGTTAAGAGTGTGTTGATAGACATAGCATATAACAATCAGCTGTACTCTTAACCATATGGGATGGAGGAATGCGGCGCAGACACAGAGAGGAGGAGAAGACGCTCACTTCATTTTAGAAAACTGGGTGGGGATAGCTGATGGTATCAGCGGGTGGGCAGAATTAGGTCAGTTCCCTTTCTCGCAATTCTTTCTCGTCGAATGACTTGAAAAGAATTGGAGTAAAGCTCAATGAATGTGTCCGCTGTCTATTTGATTTTATGTCAATAATTATTTTGAAAATAATTCTAGTGGAACTCGATAAATGTGGTTTTTGTCTGTATATATAGACTTTATGTCTATAATCGTTTTGCAAAAACTCTAGTATAGTTTGACACATATGTACACTGTCTATATACGTATATGATCTATATATTTATAGACTTTATGTCTGTGCATGTTGCTGAAAGTCTGGCTCTCATTATTTTGATTTACATTGTTTATTCACCCTCATGTTGTCCTCTTTTGCAGGTATAAACTCAGGCCTATATTCTCGCGAGCTCATGTGGAATTGTATGGAGGTGATCCGAAGTGGAGAGAAGGGTTTGGACCCAAAAGCTATAATAGAGGAGAGTCATAGTCGTACGGACCTTCAAGGCTCATGTACTGCGACAGTTGCTGTACTCGAGGGTCAGGTGAGGGATGGAAATCGGTCCGTGAGAGAAAACAACAATCTGACTGGTTTTAGCCGAAACTTTAAGACTGGATAATCAACTTGCATGCCTTTTTCTAATGGCATTTTATATACACCCGTCATGGCGATTATGTACTAATAGGATGGCTGGAATAATTTAGTTCGTTCCAAGTTATGGATGCAAATGACGGGCATATACGGATGCTTGTTGCCCAATCTTTTTTGTGGTTTGCTATTCTTGTGTTTCGCACATATTAGAAAATTTAAAGAGAAAGAGGAAAAGTCTCAGTAATAACCCAATGGTTAAAACTCATTACAATGAAAATACAAATTGTTAAACTCACTACAATGAAGATACTAACGGTTAAACTTGTGACAATGAAGATACTGTTGCTGAACGAAGGGTTTGTATGGGATATGCGGTGGTTTCTGCAGACACTTCGAGTTTCCAATCTTGGAGATAGTGCTTTTGCTCTTATCCGTATGGGTCAGATGATTTTACGATCTCGATCCATGCAACATTCCTTCAATATGCCCTTCCAAATCGGGACTAGTGGAGGAGATGATCCCTCAGTTGCTGAGGCAAGAAGATACCTTTCCTGACAAGACCCACATATGCATGGATAGTGAAATTAAAGGGCCAGATTTTGGTCTCCACTGTAAATTGTTATCCTTGTGTTTATAGGGGGGCGATACTTGGATTTTTCACGTGAGTTGTAGATCAAGCCTTTCAAAGGAAGGCTTTAAGTTTCAGTGGTTCTACACAAATAATTTAAGAACTTTTTGACACTCGACCTCCCATGTCTTTTACCACAAAGCCTTAACACGTGAGAAAGCTGCCCATCTAGTTGTATGGGTTTCATGAATAGAAGTGAGTGCGGAAAGTCGTATAAGGGATGGAATTTGTCTGGTGCCTCTGTTGACCTTGACTATGTACCACCAACTCTATAAATCTTAAATGTTTTTGTACTTTTTAAGTGCAAAAATACTATAAACATGTTTACAAAAAAGTACATGAAAAGGAAAATAAATTCCACCTGAACGACCGTGGTTCAAAGCTTTAAAAATTGAAGCTTCCAATCGTGCCCCGCCACATGCCCCCATAGGCTCAAAACTTCTTTCCGGGACATTCACGGAAAATCCTGTACAAAAATACACTCGAAATTGCACGTAAATTTGTATGCAAATCGCTGTTTGAAACATTATGCAGTTTCAAGTTTGAAGCTGTAACGAAATATTGCTCGATTGTTTTGAGAATTTTTCTTTGATTGGTTTGTGGGCTGGAACAGGATTACGTGGTGGAGGTGCAAACAGGGGATATAATACTGCTAGGAACAGATGGCTTATTCGACAACGTGTTCGAGGATGTCATTGCGGGGACTCTCACACAAGCATTTTTTGAGGGCAGAGGTCCAGAGGTATAGTCTTCTCCCTTTTTCTAAGAGCATCTTATCGACTCCCTTTTGAGAGCATCTTCTAGTCTCTATTTCTAAGAGTATCTTATAGACTGAAGAGCATTTCGGAAGTAACGGATGTTACAGAGGCATAAATCCACTTAGGGACCTTTGAGGAGATTAACAGGTGAATTAGTGGTGTCAGTCTATTTCCTGGATGAGGCATGTAGTGGTTTAGGACCCGGTTTTTTATACCAGCTTAATTGCTTCTAGGAAACTAGGAAGGCGATGGAAATAATGCAGAGAAACATCAATTTTGCTTAAGAAACCTGAAAAGACGGTGAAGTGGCCGTCCTAGGAACATGTGGCTACCTTCACAACACAGTATTTAAACGTTAAACGATTATTTTTTCTGCTATTTTACTTTTTCTCTATTTGCTGTTACAGGCATTGGGGAAAGAAATCCGCAAATTCTCAAATCATAAATCCTTAATTAGTGATTCTTCTTTTTGACTGTTTCTACATCAACTACACAGCTCATTGCTATTAGAGTTGGTAAATTATTAGAGTTACCACTTTTTAGAAGTGACTTTCACTAGATTATGTTTTGCCATGTGGCTCATCGTGGGCCACTTAACTAAGTAGTCTTATGAACACTAAATTACAAATTTGGGTAAAAAAAAATAAAGCTCGCTGGAATTAGAGCGATTAACTTTAACAGCGATGGGCAGTGTAGTAAACTGCGTTATCTGTCATATATCCTTCACGACAGGAGGGAAAAAAACAAGATTTCTTGTGGTTCCGGAAATCTGTTACAGCTGTATAGTAGTTTGGTGGATAGATCCTAAAGCAATAAACGTGTTTGGGGTTCAGATGCACATAGAAAGAACAAATTTCAGATAAACCAGTCACATTTCTTCATTTGAATTTAGTCACCTTGAGTTCTAAAAAGGAGAACGAGAAAGTTTTGGCTTGTAAGGTCCCCAGAGGACAGACAATTGCCTTTGATTCCTAAGGTCTTTGGTGTTGATGTTTTCTGGAAACTTTGAAAGACAATTTCTGGTGAGAATCGTTCCATTTTTCTCCTTCTGTTGTTCACAAAGAGGAAAATCTTTTTGAAATTCCTCTACACACATCCTCCCTCTCTCCCTCTCCCTCTCCCTCTTCCTCTCCCTCTTCCTCTCCCTCTCCCTCTCCCGCTCCCTCTCCCTCTCCGTCTCCCTCTCCCTCTCCGTCTCCGTCTCCCTCTCTCTCTCTATCCCTGAACCAGATTCAGATGGATAATGAAATTCAGCCTTTTGACTCTTCTGGAAATTGATAAACTGAGACGTCTTATTTTTTGCAGGCTGCCGCAAAGCAGTTGGCTCTTGTGGCACAAAAGCAGTCTCTTATGCCTTCAGGAAGTACTCCGTTTCGAGAAGATGCTCGGGCCGCTGGTTTACAACACGACGGGGGGAAAAAAGACGATATTACTGTTTTAGTCGCATACGTCCAATAAAGTATTTTCATATTAAAGTCATTTTTCATAACTGGAGCCAGTTTTTAATCTAGTGATGAAAATACATAGAGGTAGGTGGTTATTACATGCGTGTAAAGCCTTTGTGAAACAGGAGGGAAGAGAGAAGGGAAGGGAAGGGAAAAGAAGATAAGATAAGATAAGAGAAGGGAAGAGAAGAGAAGAGAAGAAATGAGACAAGATGAGAAGAGAAGAAATGAGACAAGATGAGAAGAGAAGAAATGAGACTAGAAGAGAAGAGGGGAGGAGACGAGAAGAGAAAAAAAGAAGGGAGAAGAGGAGAAGAAGAGAAGGGAAGAGAAAGGAAGAGAGGGCTAAGGTTTCTAGGGTTTTTTAGGGTTTGTGTTTCACTCTGATATGACCCATCCCTTGCAGTAGATAATAAAGCGGTTGTTTTTTGGGGGCTCCAAAAAAGGATGTATTTTGTAGCTCTGAATATAGGTTTGTATAGGAGGGAGAGGTATATGCAAATGAAAAAAAAAAAAAAATTGCAGAGATATGACAGTGGGATAGGATGTCTCTTTGTCACTTCCGTTCCCATTGTTGTTGTCTTTTCAAGCGTCGGGTTTTTTTTCGGAGTGTCAAAGACACTATATAGTGTGATTTACAACTAGGGTAGAGTTAGGTTGTAGCGATTGTTTCATTTTGGTTTTAAGATCGAGTTATACCCCTTTCATTTTATTTTTGTTTGTTCCTGATTAGTGTGGTTGGTCGCAGTGTGGAGCTTACAGTTTGGCCGTATTTGAATTTGATATAGTAATGTGAGTATGACTTCAGAGCAACTTTTTTCACGGGTTTGGAGTAAACACAGCAATATCCTATTTGTATGCCTAAGCTTGCCTGTTGAAAATAATGGTCTTGGATAATGAAGGCAGTAGTATATATATCTATCTATATATATGGTCTATAATGTGAGCATGAATTTGAATGTGAATGTGAAAGTGCATATGAATACGATAAGCGTGTGCATGTAGACATAGACTGTGTAAGCTCATCCAAGCATGTCATTAGAGAAAGCTTGCAATACTAATGATTACCTCTGTATTGCGAAGTGATGTAAATGGATCCGGAGCCATTCTGACAGCAGGGGTCAATAGCATCATCATTGCCGGGTCGTCCTTGTAGTCTATTGGGATTTTTTTTGTGAATGAAGCTAAAACCGGGTTATGAGAGATTGAGAGACTCAAAGCAAAAGACGTGCAAACATGACCACAGGATGCTAGACCAATGTAAACTGTGGAAAGAAGTAAAAAGTTGCCAAAACTACAGGCCCGATCCCTATTATGTAAATTTCCTTGTATGCAGCACATTTTGTCATCTCAGAACACGTACAAGCAGTTGAGAATTAAGGACAATTTTTGACTTCCAATGAAGATAAGATTACTTCATAAATTAAAAAGAAAAACAGAATTTGTAGATAATTTAATTGCAGTCTGCACAGATGTAAAAACCGCACTTGTGGAAGGCTTCCCTCTGATTCTTTATGTGCCCGTTTACTCTCTTGTCGGGTGTTAGAGCTTGGTTGTTGGCTCCACCTATTCTTCCACAACACATTTCATGCCTACTAAATATACCGCCACCCCTAAGGTTCAGGTTTTGCCTTCATCATCCACCTTTACTCGACTCTCCCTCCCCCTCCCCCTCCCCCTCCCCCTTAATAGATTAGAAGATGGAGGAAACTGAAGATTGGAGAGGAGGGATCGAAGCCATATGGCTTCTTTGGCAGCGTGTGTCGCTGCCATGTACTCCGCTTCTGTGGAAGACAGAGCGACTGTCGGCTGTTTCTTGGATGCCTAGGAGACAAGAGCTCCTCCAAGAGAGAAGCACACGCCGGAGGTGGAACGGCGAGGTTCAAGAAGACGATATTACTGTTTTAGTCGCATACGTCCAATAAAGTATTTTCATATTAAAGTCATTTTTCATAACTGGAGCCAGTTTTTAATCTAGTGATGAAAATACATAGAGGTAGGTGGTTATTACATGCGTGTAAAGCCTTTGTGAAACAGGAGGGAAGAGAGAAGGGAAGGGAAGGGAAAAGAAGATAAGATAAGATAAGAGAAGGGAAGAGAAGAGAAGAGAAGAAATGAGACAAGATGAGAAGAGAAGAAATGAGACAAGATGAGAAGAGAAGAAATGAGACTAGAAGAGAAGAGGGGAGGAGACGAGAAGAGAAAAAAAGAAGGGAGAAGAGGAGAAGAAGAGAAGGGAAGAGAAAGGAAGAGAGGGCTAAGGTTTCTAGGGTTTTTTAGGGTTTGTGTTTCACTCTGATATGACCCATCCCTTGCAGTAGATAATAAAGCGGTTGTTTTTTGGGGGCTCCAAAAAAGGATGTATTTTGTAGCTCTGAATATAGGTTTGTATAGGAGGGAGAGGTATATGCAAATGAAAAAAAAAAAAGGCAGAAATATGACAGTGGGATAGGATGTCTCTTAGTCACTTCCGTTCCCAATGTTGTAGTCTTTTCAAGCGTCGGGTTTTTTTTTGGTGTCAAAGACACTATATAGTGTGTATTACAACTAGGGTAGAGATAGATTGTAGCGATTGTTTCATTTTGGTTTTGAGATCGAGTTATACCCCTTTCATTTTTTTTTGTTTGTTCCTGATTAGTATGGTTGGTGGCAGTTTGGAGCTTACAGTTTGGCTGTATTTGAACTTGAAAAGTAGTAATGTGAGTGTGACTTCAGAACAACTTGTTTTACGGGTTTGGAAAAATACGGCAATATCCTATTGGTACGCCTCTGCTTGGCTGTTGAAAATAATGGTTTTGGATAATGAAGGTAGTAGTATATATAACAATAAGTATTATATATCCCCCTCCCCCTCCCCCTCCCCCTCCCCCCTCCCTCCCCCTCCCCCCTCCCTCCCTCCCTCCCTCCCTCCCTCCCTCCCTCCCTCCCTCCCTCCCCCCCTCCCCCCTCCCTCCCTCCCTCGCATGATCGCGTCCTTGAGCCTGATGGTTAATATGTGCATCGATGCTCCCATGGGAGAGAGTTGATGCAGGCACACCACACTATTCGCAAGATTAATACGACTATTGCTTTTGAGAGGCGATATTGTGATATTGTGTTCGTTCGTCGGGAGGGCTCACATATTATTACATTGTTGCGGATTGATGCTGTTTTGTTCGATGGTGAGTGTCGCATTTATTTATTTATATATTCATTCGTTCGTCCGTCCGTCTGTCCGTCCGTCCGTCCGTCCCTCTGTTCGTTCGGTGCGTTCGTTCGTTCGTTCGTTCGTTTGTTTGTTTTTGGTGACATTATTTTGGTGAACCGTGCCTTGGTGAGAGTCGCTCGTAGGAGGCTCACCGTGGAGTAGCCACACATGATGGTGTTAAGAAGAGAGGAATTATGAAATAGTTGATTGATTGGGAAGAGTTGCTTTGGAAGAGTTCCTCGATGCTTGTGGTTGGCGATTTTACGAGAGGAGGGGCCATAGGAGCAACAAGCTTTGTTAAGAATTCGTGGTGAGTTTGAGAATCCTTGTTGATTGTTTCTTTCCTTTTCTTTTTTTTTGTGTTCCCATCGCTCTATTTGTTTTTTATTGTAGTTTTTCAGTTTTGGCCATGCCTCCCCTTTTGTACCCTGTACTCAGATGGGTTACCATCGTGCTTTTTAATTTAGCCTGCTTTCGTCTAATGCTAAATCTAACCCTAACCGAAACCCTAATCTTTTTCCTAACCTTAATCCTAATGAAGTAATGATAACCTTAACCCCGACCTTAACCGTCGCAGAAGAAACACTAAAAAGTGTAATGAGACTTCAAGATGGGAGGCGTAGGAGAAATACTGTTATCTAAATTTGCGACAATGACGGAAAAACAATGATAAGACAGTGTTATTTGTGCGTATTGTGAAGAAAAGGACCTGTGAAGAAAAGAACCTGCAATATTGTGTTCATGTGTTTTCATGTGAGTTCGCAGTTGTGTGTCGTGGGTTACATGTGAGTTACTGTACGGTTTCAGATTCATACAGTTTATTTGACGTAACAGTTGGACGAGCAGGTCCAATGTGTTTTGCATCTGACAGACGCTTCAAAATTTGACCGGTTGCTTGTTACATCACAATTTTTTCACAAAACAAAAAAAAAATACACAGAACCGGCTGCTACTTGTTTTTTTTTTTTTCCCACAAAAATTTATTTTATTTTCCTGTACTTCATTTTTGCTATTGCACAGATATTTGTATAATTATTTACATACTGACCGAGGCGCTTCCACCCACACACATACGATTATCATTACCAGTCTGAACAGGTTAAAACAAAAAACTGTGTATCATGCATAAATTTTAGTTACAAAAAAGTCACCGATGGCTTGTTCTAATCTGGTTCAGCACAAGAGAGAATAGATGAATCTCTCAGCATAATTTGATTTTTGTAGTTCTTCTACACAGATTTGGTTGACGCAAGTTTTGTTTACAGTACATCATTTTGTTGTTTATTTTATGTTTAATTTGTTGTCCCTTTCAAAGTCTTTTGACAGCTTGTCCTCCATCGTGTTTCATTACTGCTCAGTTTTCATATGTTGTTTTGAACTTCTTTTTGTTCCCGTGTTCTCCAATGATTGACCATCGGTCTTTCTAGTAGAGTTTTTTTCTATCTACAAAAATCACGGGATGGTAGTTTATCAATACAAAAAGTAAAATGCAAGTAGAATGGGAAACCATTACAAAACCTGAGAACACTACCAAAGGACAAATGACAAATGAAAAATGTAACCAACTACACTCATCGTTATTGGTGTTCGTAACACTAATTCAGTCGCAACTTTTTTTGGCCAAAAATCACAAAATAGTGTTAACAACATTAGTCAAGGACGTGGACTACAATCTGCCACGTCTCCTTGTTCGCATTAACACTAATAAGTCTTTATCGCTAATAACAATGAGCGGTGTAGTTAATCAACATCAACCAATAAAACGTACAAAAGCTAGTGGCAGAACTCTAAGTCATCTATGGTAAGGCAAACATAAGTAAAGGAGGTCTCCTATGCCTACATGAAAAAAAATATTAAGCCTAACTAAAAACCTCTTGATGGTAAAACATTCGAGTAGAAGAAAAATAAAAACGGGAGGAAAAAGGTAAAACGAACAAGAAAACGTTCCACAAAAAAACAAACTCACTGTTAACTTGCTCAAAAAAGAAAAGGTACACTGCCCAATGACATTAGAGTAAATCACTATTTTAACTGTGGAGTGTTTTTTGACTTTTTTATACGTAATCATAAATTAATGTTCATAATAGTAAGTGACCTACAAGAAGCTACTATGCAAAAACATAACTTAGTGTTGTTATTTCCAGAAAAGTGTGATTAGTAATTATTCACTAACTCTAATAATGATGGACAGTGTGGTGCTTGCTCATCCAGAAACTTTTTGTCGTTTCATCAAAATGTGACAAATTTGACCTTTATTTTGCCTCCTTTTGAGTATTAAAATGGTTTACAATCACATCATGATGATAAGTTCTTAAAATTATGTTTCACAAATTGAGTCTAAATTTCCAAGATTGAAAAACACAGAAATCCACATCACAACAAAAACTTTAACTATCTTATCCAAATTTTACTTCACAGTTTTTACTGAAAAGCATAAAGCCATAAACATGAGTCCATACTACCGCAAAAGACATTCAACTGATGTACAATTATGACCTCATGCGCCGTATACAGGGAAAAAAAAAAAAAAAGGGCATTATTTTTTCTATTTTTTTTTCCCCTTTAAATAATTACGACCATCCTGGTAATTGCTGCATTCATATGTGCTGATAGGAAAAAACTAAAGCCGTTTAAAATAAAGTTTTTTAAAAATGATGTTATCCATGGGATGATTAAAAAGTTATTTCTCAGCTTTGCATTGTTTATTTCCATTCGAAACTAAAAGGATGAGGTCTGTAACTGCTATGTAATCTATCTCTAGAAAAATAAAGAGGTAAGAACGATTTATTGGAAAAGGACCGTCTTACAAAAGGCATCGTATAAAAATGTAAAACTGACACCAGAATCTGATAAAAAAACGATGATAATAGAAAAACGGTAAAGAAAAAAAATGATAAAAGGAAATTAAACTACTATTTTTAACTCGGAGAACTTGGGCATATATGCTACAACGAAGAAACGTTACCGTTCACAATGGGAAAAAACAAAATACCTGTACACATGCTTTAGATTTACAGAGCTACCAAACAAATACGGTAAATTATTATTCATCTCTCACATAAAATGAACAGAAATGGGATCTAAAAAGAAAAATATCAGGAACTTAAACCACGGAGGGTCAGAGAGAGAGAGAGAGAGAGAGAGAGAGAGAGAGAGAGAGAGAGAGAGAGAGAGAGAGAGAGAGTACAAGACCATACAATTAAGGCATGGAGTTCTTTGTTCCATCCGGACCGGTGAGAGGAACCACGGCTTCTTCATCATAGCTTTCAATATTTAGTGTAGGTGGCATCCCGTCCGCCATTGCATGACCCTATCATAAGCGCCAATCCAAAATAAGAATGTAAAAAAGTCAATAATGTGCTTTCAAAAATATCCAATAAACGTTCTCTTGTCCAAACTGTTTTTCCAATTAAACAAAGCAAAAAAAATGTCAATATACAACTACGAGGTCAACACCAAACCATGAAAGCATATGAAAACACACGAAAACCAAAGACGAAAACTACCAATCCCAAAAACATAAGGGAGTATTACTCGAAAAGCACTTTTGTCTTGATATACAAGAAGACGACTTTTGACTTTTTTGCAGCATCTATGGAAATGAAAAATTACAAAAAAAAAAAAATGTCCTGTTATTAAGTAGCACAGGAGAGGTCTTTACAAAAAGTCTGGAGTCAAACATTTATCTAACATTTTTCTAAGGAAGCCATGACAAAGATTACCATACACTATCATAAAAGGAAGTAATGGCAAAGATTTACCATACAGTATCATAAAGGAGATGATGACAAAGACTTACCATACATTATCATAAAAGGAAATAACAACACTCACCTCAGTCTCCTTGGGAAAAAAGATGGCAGATATGGCAGCCACAAAAGGAATTCCTGCAAAAAGAGCAATGGCCAATGTCTGACAACCCAGGCACGAAACACACCAATAATACTGACGGTGAGGAAAGGAATAAAAGTTCACTAAACAAACAAAAGAAGCATTGATTACTTTGTTAGTACAAACAATCTGCGCATCCAATGAAGAAACAAGACGAAACTTAAAAATGTGCAAAAAAGTACACAACAATGGTTGGTACAAGAATCTCCATTAGGAGTTCAACTTCAAAAACTACATCAAAACTAAAAAATGTGCAAAAAAGTACACTTATGGTTACTCACTCGGTGACAGCTCGACACAAGGCCGACCGCCACAAAAGGACAAGTAAAGCCGCCCAACCGACCCCAAGCATTTCCTACTCCAACTCCAGTAACTCTCACATCAGTGGGATATAGCTCTGGAGAATAAGCCCATAAAATGGCAAACGAACCCATAATACAAGCTCGAGCTCCAAACAAGAGAGCAGTTGTGAGGCTTTCTGACAGTACAGCCCAAAGAGGAACAAGAAAGAGGCTTGAACAGAGCATAAGTAAAGAAAGTGCCTTTTTTCGACCTAAAGTATCCACAATAAGAAGAGCTACAATAAGCCCTGGAAGCTCAGCACAAGAAGTTATTAGAACATCTATGTAAGTGGAATCTGCTATTATC